>JASKMD010000017.1:4445277-4465284 GCA_030144725.1 Haematococcus lacustris
CTTCCTGCCCTCCCCCTCTCTCCTACCCTTCCCCTCCTGCCCTCCCCCTGCTGCCCTCCCCCTGCTGCCCTCCCCCTCCAGCCCTCCCCCACCTGCCCTCTGCTGCTACTCATTGCCGCCCCCCCAGCTTGCGCCCTGGCTGCCCTGGCTAACCTGGCTGCAGCCACGACAACAACTGGCTGCTGCTGGAGCTTGCCTTGGCCTTGCCTTTTGCTTTGGGTCTAAAGGTGAAGACAGCGCCCCCATGCACCCCATGCACCCTCCCCCCACACACAGCACCCCGCTGCCCCATCTCCCGTCTTGTCCTTGCAGCTGCACTGCACCCTGGGCTGAAGCGCTGCGCAGCTTCCTGGGCGCTCTTGCACTTCGTGGTTGTGGAGCACTGTTCAGCTACCAACCATGCAGCTTGTTTCACCATCATCATTACGTGGCAGTACATGCAGCAAGTGTTGAAATCCACCATCATGCAGCATCGCTAAAGCAGAGGGACACAGTCGGCTGTGTTGCATTCGCCTTGCCCCACGGCCCCAGTGGCCCAACGCTGTGTGTGTATGGTGTTACGTTTGCTGTGACATGGCAGAATGCCCGCATGGGCTCCATGAGCTTCTACACATGGACCCACACAGCATGTGGTGCATGCATGTGCTGTGAGCTGCCATGGGTGTGGTGGTGTGTGGTGGTTGAGGGGTGCAGACGCGCATCACCTCCCGCCTGCTGAGCCTGGTGCTGCTGGCAGAGGCGCTGACCAGCTGGGCGTTCTGGATGCCCCATGCCTGGCCCTCATGGCACTACAGGTGGGCCCTCATGGCACTACCGGTGGGCTGCAGGGTGCGAGCCACCCCCTCTCCCACCCCCTCACTCACCCCCTCTCCCACCCCCTCACTCACCCCCTCTCCCACCCCCTCACTCACCCCCTCTCCCACCCCCTCACTCACCCCCTCTCTCACCTCACCCACCCCCTCACCCACCCCCTCTCCGACCCAAGCTGCTTGGCCCAAGCACCAGCACCCTCACATGGGCGAGAGCCTGGGTTGGTCAGGGGGCTAGGGTGGCAATGCAACAGCAGCAGCAGCAGCAGCAGCACCTCCCTGCTTGTCACTCACAACGCTACAGCTACAGTGCAAGCCCAGCACCAACGGCACAGCGCTACGGAAGTCGTGCCACCTACTGCCAATCAGCTCACCATGCAACTGGTAGTCAACTGCATGTGTTGGCGACATGGTGCAACCTGGTGATGGTGGAACCTTACAGCTGAGGTGCCTTGCTGCTGCTGCTGCTGCTGTACCTTCAGGGCTCATGTGCGGCTGCACTTCTTCACCAACCTTGCGCTCATGGGCGGCCTCACGCTGCTGCAGGTGTGCAGGACTGGGCTAGGCAGGACGGTGCTGACGGCTGCTGCTGCTGCTGCCTACTGGTCAGCTGAGGCTGTGCTTGAGTATGCTGCTGCTGCTGCTGCTGCTGCTGCTGCTGCTAATACCAAGATGTTCCTGCCTAGTTTGGCTGTCTGCCATCAATGTTGCTGCTGACCACACTGCCTTTGCTGCTGCTGCTGCTCCTCCCCAACGAGGACCCCTGTACAGCTATGATGCTTGCAGTTGTTTATTGCCAGGCACGACTGCCTGGTTGCCTGCTGCTACACACTGGCTGGCACTCAAGCTGGCATGGCACTATCGCTGCTGCTGTGAGGCCTAATGCGAGTGGTAGTGACAATGGTTGTCATGTGCCATGTGCTACAGAGGCTGGGCGGGGCGGGCCGCTACACGGTGGACGCATTCTTTGAAAAGAAGCAGGCGTGACGGGGAGGCGGCCAGCCTGAACCAGGAGCAGTGCTTGCGAAGCGGCGGGTTTTGAGGTGCAGAAGGTCGCAGTCAAGTCGTTGTCCATGCGCAGTGCCGTGCAAACTGCGCCGCTATTGTGTCCTCTCAGACAGAAAATGTTGCTACGGGAGTTGAGACTTCCCTTCGAGAAAACAATGGCATTATGTATAGCTGGGCATGGTTAAGGGTACACCAGGCACACGGATACACACCTGCATAGACAGCTGTATGCAAGTAAGCGTAAGTGGCCCGCCGTAGCCTTACAGTGCGTTTCCAATAGGCTGCATGGGAGCTTGGAGCTGCATGGACCCTTTCGGCAGCATCTTACAAGTTTGCAACACGACTCTTGTACTACAAGTTGTAGGCTAGTGCTATGATCTCTGCCTATTGCAGGTTGTGGTGCCTATTGCAGGTTGTGTGCTGCAGTTTGCAGGAATCCAGGTGACAACAAGTTCGCTCTTCTCCCGTTAGCTGGGGAGGTGGCGAGGATGGAGGTGGCAAGCAGCGTAGCAAGCAGCGTAGCAAGTAGTAGATGTGCACGGCAAGCTAAGCTAATCTCCGCGTTAGCGGGGCAAAGCAAGTCAGCTGTAGAAGCCGCGCAAGCGGGACTAGCTAAACATTCTCCGCAATGCGGGCAAAGCAAACTACAGTACGGTCAGAGGTTTTGAAGCTGAAGGTTGCTCCGTTATGTTGTTGTTGCGGTAGAACTGCGGAGGAGGGCCGTCTGCCGTTGTTTCCTCAGCGTTGTTGCGGTAGAACTGCGGAGGAGGGCCGTCTGCCGTTGTTTCCTCAGCGATGTTGCCAGTGGACCGGTACGGCGGAAACGGCCGACACGAGTACATCCAAGGGCACAGGCGCGCAGAGCATCGCAGAGCAGAGCTTGCAAAATACTGAATTTGAAATGCAGCTCCCATGTCCTCCGCGCCTGGCTCCACTGGGCTCCCAGCATGGGATCCATTGGAGCCAGGAGGCCCTTTTGGGAGAACATGCGCAGGACATGGGGGCTGCATGCCTAGCTCCCATCTCCAAGCATTGGAAACGGGGTTTTAAGGGGTTGGAGGCTGTTAGGTCCTTGGGGAGCCCTAGGTTAGGGTCTTGTGTTCGCTTAGTGGGGGCGGAGGGGCAGCGAGGGTTGGACCTTGGAGCTGGGGGGCCTAGGGGTGAGTGTTGGGTTGTCCGGGGGTTCCTAGGGTCGGCGTAGTGGAGGGGTTGCTGAGGGCGGGGGTGTGGGGGGTGTTTGGACGTCTTTCCTTGGGGGTGTGTAGTTACCGTTCTAGGGTTGTTGGACGCTGTTTGGTGGTGGGGAGGTGGGGTGGGGTTTGCTTGCCTCTTTGGGGAAGGGAGGGGGTTAGCTTGCTCGAGACATGGTCTAGTCTTTCCTTTTTTCCTCTCTCTCTTAGTCTCTCTCTTAGTCTCTCTTAGTCTCTCTCTTACCGTACTATCCCTTTTGATTCCCGAGGCCTCGGAAACTATAATTAAAATATTATTCCCGAGCCATATTCTTCATTGTTTCAAGTTCCCCGATGGCCAAAGTACGTCTAAAGTTAGTTTTGAGAACGTCTTCGTGCATAGAAATAATCAAGCCTCCCACTCCATTAATCTCGCATCAAAATCATATGATCCACATAGTCTACTGTCGTGGCCTCTCTTCTAGTGGCCTTATCACCTGACCACGTCACATGGGGCACTGAACCTCGCTAATACAGTCGTGGTCCTCCTGCCGCTGCTGGCAGTGGCGGCATATCTTATCATCTGCCTTGGAGCATTCAGACTTGCGTATTCCTACCGCCACCCATTCTGTTGCCTTGGCCAAAGCACCCCGCCTTGGCCGGCTGACCGTGTATGACCAGTCGCCTCCCCCCTTGACATGGTTGCCAGCCTGGTTGCCACCCGTGCCTGTCCTGTGACCTCAGCCTTTGCCCCAGCCTGGCCCGCCTCCCTCTGGCCCAGCCCAGGGTGGGCTGAATCCTAGCAGTTTGCTACCAGTTCTCATACGCTTTGCCGGTGCGTGCGAGAGCAGGAGGTGTGCTGGGCGATGCGGCAAGATTAGGCGTGGAGAAGGCCCAAAACTAGTGGTCCTAGGTAGTCGCTTCTCAATAATTGCCGCTTGACGATCAAGAGACATTTGGAAGCATTGTTCATCGTGCATAAGGAGCTCGCGGTGCAGATTATCAGCTGCGTCGGCGGCACTGATGCCCCGGACCACAAACTGGTCCATTGCTGGCACTTTCGTCAAGGTCAACTAATTGTTTGACTACTTCCCGAAAGACCAGAGAAATACATTGTTTAATCATTCCCGGTTTCCCGAAGGACAAAAAACGATTCGGGATAGGGAATCAAAAGGGAGAGTACGGTAGTCTCTTTCTTCTGTAATCTCTCTCATAAAAAAAACCCGCATGCACCGTTTTTGGCTCGAGCTCCCAACTCCCAGCTCCCGCTCCCACGCCTCCATGCAAAAATGGTCATGCATCTCTAAGCTCCCAACTCCCACGCATTGGAAACGCACTGTTAGTGTAGAGTAGCAGTAGTTGTGGTGGTTGAAGAGGTTGAACGGCCGTCGAGTGGTTGACTACGTTGAGCCTCAGTAGTACAGCCCTCCTTCTGCACGTGTGGCTAATGGCTCATCACGCGTTAGCGCGCAGAATAGCCAACGTGTTGGCTCTCGGCCTCGGATGGTGCCTCGCTATGAGCGGCGTGTTCATTAACATCTCGACGACCACCATAGCCACAACAGACTTCACGGGCAATGCCTACCTGGCCACCATCCCCATCGGTGCACAGCTCCTTGGCGCAGCCGCATGCTTAGGTACATGCCGCTGGAATTACCGCTGACGGCTCCGCTGCCAGAGTCCCGAACAGGCAACAGCAGGCCAGCAGGCCACGGGCCCCAAGGCGCCCAGCCCAACCCACCTAGCCCCAGCACACTGTTCCCCTACTAATGGGTATGGGCTGTGTTATCTGTAATCCGAACTGTGTGTCTCAGACATTTTGATGCTTGGGTAATAGGAGGGTGCGGAAGAGAGGCTGCACGGTTTGGATCAGGGGTCGGAAGTGGTGGGCTGAAGGGAGGCGTGGAGATTGACATGGAGAAGCAGTGCAAGTTATCAAATCGATCATGACAGACCAGTGTATCCCTCCAATAGATTATCCAAAGGAGCTTGTGTGCAACAATGTGTGTAGTGTTGTGGCATGGACAGACAAACTTGTGAGGGCCCTTGTAAAATCCTGATGCGGACAGGAGCAAGAATGAGCCGGCCTAACCTCCTGCTATGATGATGAACACGCTCAAGCCTTCAGCACATTACTCCCTTACTAATGGGTAGAGGCTGTGTTAACTGTCATCCGAACAGTGTGTCATAGACAAACAGCTGGTACCACTACCTAATTTCCTACCCCCACCCCCTTGCGAGGGTCGGGCGATCGGTGTCGGCATGAAACACATGCTCTGATGAAAGCAACAGCTTAAGCATTGCCTAGTGCACACATACTACTGTGCTCCAGGCTGCTGGGCCTGGGCCTTGGGTGCTCGGTCTCGCAGCTTCCTGAAACCCAATGCTGGGTACTCCTTGCCCTTGGCAGGAGCCGCTGCTCGGTCTTTCCACCCGCGCAGCTCCAGTGTCCTTGCCCTGGGCAGGAAGCCTTGCTCGGTCTTTAAGTCTGCACAGCTCCAGTGGGCGCCACTTGCTCTCCCCAGCCTCAACCTAGCCCCAGTGCCTCCCTGGCCGCAGTCCCTCTGGGGCGCCTGGCACAGAGTCGGGGGAGGCGGCCGGTGTACATCGGCGCCGCGCTGATGGCTGCTGCCGGGTCTGCAGTGCTGGTGGCAGGGGCTGTGCGCAGGCAGTTTGGCCTGCTTGTGCTGGGGGCGCTGATGCAGGTGAAAGCATGCTCCTCCGCTTCCTCCAGCTGCATCAACCTTCCCCGCCCTTCCCCTCCCCTCCATATCCACTTCCACCATTGCATTCCATGTGCGGTCTGCCAGCACCTTGGCCCTCAACCTTGAGCCTTCATTGCAGTTGAACACTAATTGTGGACCAACGCAAAACGGTGTTTTGTCTGTGTGGTGTTCCTATGCTCATGGCATGCACATGGCTTATACATGGCATACACATGGTCATGGTCGCTTACCACCTACATTATTGCCTGACTCCGGAGGGCTATTGTGTAGAGTTGGCATGACAAACCTGGCCTGCGACATGTGCGATTGCAGCATGCATATGTTATTGACGTCTACACACCAATGCAACCCCAGCGCTGTCATCAGCCTATTCCCTCATGACTACTGTGCAGGGACCCAGCTTTGCTGTGGCCAATGGGTTTAGATTCGTGGCGGCTGAGTTCTTCACTGGTGAGAGGGTGTGTGCGGGCAGCTGTGTGTTCACCCGCCTGCTTACACCAATCGCCCACCTCAGCACCGCCCTCCTCAGCCCGCAAAGGCAGAACCAGGTCTCCTCACTAGGGCTGGTATTTTGTGTGTGTGGAGATATGTTCCCATGTACATGACATGGGCGGCTTCCACCTACACTAGCGCCGGACCGCTGTGACAGGGCATGTGGTAGGGCTACAACCTAGAGTGGGCATGGCAAACATGCACTGATGTGAGCTGATAACAGCTCAAGAGGGGGCGCATACACTACTGTACCACCTGCTGCTGCTGCTGCTGCTGCTGCTGCTGCTGCTGCTGCTGCTGCTGCTGCTGCTGCTGCTGCTGCTGCTGCTGCTGCTGCTGCTGCCGCCGCCGCCGCCGCCGCCGCCGCCGCCGCCGCCGCCGCCGCCGCCGCCGCCGCTGCTGCTGCTGCTGCTGCTGCTGCTGGGCCTTTGATGGCTTGTCTCGCAGCCGCATGTAGCCCAGCCCAGCCCAGCCCAACACGTACCACTGGGGTGCGCCACCAGCCTGGTTGCCCACCCGCCTGCCTACCTGATGGCCTGCCTCCCTCCTCATTAGCCCATCCCCAAGCTCACCTGCCTGCCTGCTGCCTGCCGCCTTGTGTTCAGGGTGCGGGTACACAGCAGCCTGGCGAGCTCGGGCCATCTCCCTGTCAGTGGGCATGGCAGTGTTTGCTGCAGGCATTGGCCCAGAGGCAGTGCGGCACGTGAGATATGCCCTGGACAAGCCTTATGCAGGTGGGGCGATTGCTGTGATCGCAACAGACACAGGTGCTGATGCCTGGTGCGGAGGTAGGCAGGCAGGCAGGCAGGCAGGCAGGCAGGCAGGCAGGCAGGCAGGCAGGCAGGCAGGCAGGCAGGCAGGCAGGCAGGCAGGCAGGCAGGCAGGCAGGCAGGCAGGCAGGCAGGCAGGCAGGCAGGCAGGCAGGCAGGCAGGCAGGCAGGCAGGCAGGCAGGCAGGCAGGCAGGCAGGCAGGCAGGCAGGCAGGCAGGCAGGCAGGCAGGCAGGCAGGCAGGCAGGCAGGCAGGCAGGCAGGCAGGCAGGCAGGCAGGCAGGCAGGCAGGCAGGCAGGCAGGCAGGCAGGCAGGCAGGCAGGCAGGCAGGCAGGCAGGCAGGCAGGCAGGCAGGCAGGCAGGCAGGCAGGCAGGCAGGCAGGCAGGCAGGCAGGCAGGCAGGCAGGCAGGCAGGCAGGCAGGCAGGCAGGCAGGCAGGCAGGCAGGCAGGCAGGCAGGCAGGCAGGCAGGCAGGCAGGCAGGCAGGCAGGCAGGCAGGCAGGCAGGCAGGCAGGCAGGCAGGCAGGCAGGCAGGCAGGCAGGCAGGCAGGCAGGCAGGCAGGCAGGCAGGCAGGCAGGCAGGCAGGCAGGCAGGCAGGCAGGCAGGCAGGCAGGCAGGCAGGCAGGCAGGCAGGCAGGCAGGCAGGCAGGCAGGCAGGCAGGCAGGCAGGCAGGCAGGCAGGCAGGCAGGCAGGCAGGCAGGCAGGCAGGCAGGCAGGCAGGCAGGCAGGCAGGCAGGCAGGCAGGCAGGCAGGCAGGCAGGCAGGCAGGCAGGCAGGCAGGCAGGCAGGCAGGCAGGCAGGCAGGCAGGCAGGCAGGCAGGCAGGCAGGCAGGCAGGCAGGCAGGCAGGCAGGCAGGCAGGCAGGCAGGCAGGCAGGCAGGCAGGCAGGCAAGCGCAGGCAGCACCCCAGCCTCCTTGTCGCCATTTCCACTGCCTGCTTCCCTTGTGCACCGTCACCAGGGTCGTACGTGCTAGTGGTGGGCCTGTACCTAGCTCAAGCCATTGTCACCGGGCTGGTGCAGCACGGCTGGCTGCGCTCCCAGCAGCAGCAGCAGCAGCAGCAGCCGGCTGTGGTGGCCATGAAGGTGACCCCTGACAGTGCAGAGGTTGAAGGTGCAGGCACCCCAGGCGCCCCACTGACATGTCAGCCCTCCAACAGCCCCGACAAACTGGCCTGCCCAGCCAGCCAGCAGGTCATTCTCCTGCAGCCACCTCCCTTTGTCGCGCCCCAGCCAGCCCTGGGCCAGGCAGGGAGTCCGGGCCAGGCAGCGCAGCGCCCAGTGCGTGACATGCTGAGCAGCCTGGAGTTCCTGGTGCCAGCGGTCAGTGGGGCAGTGTCCTTCTGCACCATGGCGGCGCTCATGGCCGCAGCCCCAGTGGCCATGCAACTGGTGAGATGGGGCTGTGTAAGGAGGGGGAGGAAGGGGGCAGGATGGGGGCGGCACCACTGGCAGGGCCGCAAAGTGGTCATTGATGCGGAGGGGTGGGGAGGGGGAGAGAGTAGGGGGAGAGGAGTAGGAGAAGGAGGACCTTTCGCCTGTCTAGCTGCCTGTCTCTTACCCCTTCCTGCCCACTTCACCTGACTTGCTTCAAGCTACGTCGTTGGCTGTGTCACAGGATGGTCACTCGTACGAGAGGAGTACATATGCCATCGAGGTGCACATTGTGGGCATGTACCTGCCCGCCATGTTTGTGGGCGACTTCATGGCGGGCCTCCGCTGCCTGGTCACCCTCAGCCCTGTGTGGTTGACCCCCCTGCTGCTGCTGCTCCCCCCCATGCACCCCTGGCGTGTGCACCATGACCCAGCAGACCTGCCTCCGCCTCAACAGCAGCAGCAGCAGCAGCAGCCACCACCATTTTGCAAGACAGCCCTACAAAATGGCCAGCATCAGGGCTGTGTCAACGGCAATGCTGCCCACACAGCAGCACAGGAGCAGCAGGAGGCACTGAAGGCCCCCCTGGGCAGCGTGACCCTGCAGCTGCAGCCCCACCTCATGGGCCCCCTGCCAGAAGCTGAGGCCAGCCGGGCCGGGTGGGCGGCCAGCAGCGCCCCCAGCACTGCCACAGTGGTGTTGGGGGCGCTGGTGCTGATAGCAGCGGGGGGCGTGATGAGGGCAGGCGCAGGGTTTGGGCACTACGGGACCGGCATGGCGCTCCTGGGCGTGGGCTGGGCGCTGGTGTACGTGGCTGCGAGTGCCATGGTCACAGGTCAGTGGCCGGCAGCCCACTGCTGGACATAGAGGCACATAGAGGCTGCTGTGAGCATTGTGAGGCCTAGCCGTTGTTTAACTACCTTGTGATCTGGTGAAAACTCATGCCTAGATTCAGGCTACAGCTGATTGCAGTGGTGAGGATTTGAACATCACACCTCCCATTCCACCCCTGGGTACAGAGCACACTGCACACCCCGCCCAAGGCACCACATTATAGTCTGGAGCGTTGATGTGCAGCGATGCCATCTTGGAGCTGTTTCTGGGGTGCTTCGCCGCGTTTGTGACAGATGTTGCATTCATGGCGTGGCTGTTGTGCAGCCGTCTTTGTACGGGAGCCTCACCTGAGGTTGGCAGTCCAGGGCGGCATGGACACCCTGGTGGTCACCATGTCAGCGGTGGCCAATGCCACAGCCGGTGAGCTGTTGCTAGGCAGGGGCCTGGTCCCCTGGCTCCTTGTGCCTAACACGACCCACCTTGTGAGCATGGCTGCGGTCTTGGCTCTGTGGTCGTGTGCATGTCACCACAGCCCGTCTGTGGGCTTATGTGCAGGCTCTACACAATCCGCATGATGCATACTTAACTAGTACAGGGGCTGTACTTTGCAACGCCCCATGGCGCCGCCGTCATGTCCATGACGTTACGTGCTGACATTGGTGCTGGTGCTGGTCCTGTGTGACTCGCATAGCCCAGCTCATGTGTGTGGCTGCGGTCTTATGCGTCGCTAGGTCCTACACACTGGCTAGGTCCCACCCACATACTGGCAAGCCCGATTGCACCACCGCAGCCGGGCCTTGTGTCGTGCAGGCACGCTGGTGAAGGCCATGAGCTGGCAGCACTTCCTGGAGCTGAACATGGCCACCAACGCGGTGCTGGCGCTGGCCAACCTGGGCTACCACCTTCACCTGGGCCGCCGCCACGGCCTGCAGGCCTCAGGGTGCAGGCGCTGACTCTCAGCCAGGCCCACAGGCTGACCAGCAGCTGGCTGGAGGAGGGGAAGCCCAGCGCTCCCTCCGTGTGTGCCGGGGTAGGTGAGGTGGGAGGTGGGCACTGGTTCAGCTTGCCGGGGTTGGGTCCCCCAGGGTGTCCAGCAGGAGCCAGCAGCGAGGTGGTGGGGTTGAGTGCAGAGGGGGAGGCCCTTAAGCTCCAGGCCGGGGTGCGGAATGGCAGCAAGGTATTGGATACGGCAAATGGGGTGATGATGTGATCAAGGTCACGCATGGGGCGGTTGGGTCGGTGGGAGTAGCTGGTGGGTAGGAGGGCACAGCTGATTTGCGGTACGGGATGGGACGCGGTCAGCCTCCAGCATGGCCCAGGATAGGATGGATTGTAACCCTGCAGCTCATGAACAGACATGCATAGCCTGGCAAGCACTGGATGTGTTTCCCGTAAACAACCGCGGTCGTGCCTTTGTTGGCACAGCCAGCGAGCACGATTGAAGCATACGGAGCAGCACTGCCCTTGGTTTGGTGCCCTGGGCAGAAGGGCATGGTATTTTTGGTGTTAAGGATCAGTCAGTGAGGCATAGATGGTATGCGTGAAGAACAGAGAAGCATGGCAATGCCGCATGTTATGATCGTCATGTGGTCAAAGTGAGCGGGGATGTGGGGTTTGATCAAAGCTGTGGTGATTGTCCGGAAGCTGATCACCTACACATGGCAAGGCACAACATGGTAGGTTTAATCACTGCCTGGCATTGTTTCTAGCTGAGTGGAGCTGAACTGTTTGGGTTATGCATCGCAGAAAGTTGTACCAGTTGTATCAATAATGAAGATACAAGCCGTGTAGTAGTAGTTGTTACACTGAAGAGGCAGGGCTTGGATGGATACAAGCCAACCTCCAAAGGTAGAAAGCCGAAGAGTTGAACTGAACGTAAAGCAAAAGAGGGAAACAAACTAGGAGAAGAGAACTCTGGGACCAAAGGAAAAGGGAGCTTATAGAGAAGAGGTAAATACTGCGACACGTGCTAAGGGATGAGGCTGAGCTTGAAGGGATGGGCTGGAGGAGGTAGGGTTGCCAACGAGGGGTCCAGGTGGGTGAGGGGCTAAGGGAGGTAGGAGGGGGAGGGTCAAAGGCTGAGCTTGAAGGAGGGGCTGGGGGAGGTAGGGTGACCAACGAGGGTCCAGGTCGAAGATGAGGGTAAGGGTGGAGATGGAGATGGGGGTGTATGTGGCGATAGGGGGTGGGGAGTAGGTGAAGAGGTAAGTGTAGGTGAAGAAGGAGGTGGAGGTGAACATGGAGGTGGAGGTGAAGATGGAGGTGGAGATGGAGGTGAAGAAGGAGGTGGAGGTGTAGTGGAAGATTAAGGTGGAGGTGAAACAGGAGGTGGAGGTGAGCAGGAGGTGAGCAGGAGGAACGATGTGAGTAGGAGGAGGTGGTGGACATGGCTGCGCGATATGCCCTGTGTCCGCGCGGGCTGCTAGCAGGAGGAGGTGGTGGACATGGCTGCGCGATATGCCATATGTCCGCGTGGGCTGCTAGTGGGCTGTGACACAGCTGGCGTTGTTGTTGCCATGACAAAGCGCAGAACATGGTGACATGTCCAGTGAGGGGTAAAATGAGTAGCGGTCATCAATAAAGGCACCTTATCTGCGCCCAATCGACATCTGCTCGCTGTGCTAGGCAGGCACCGAGCACTCAGCCCGTAGGCCTTAATTCAGATTAGCCTTAGCCTAAGCCTCACCTTCCCGCCATACCTCAGATGACCATACTGGTCACAGGTGGTGGTAGTGGTGCAGTGATGCGGCAACAGTGACGAGGGGGTGCCGCACCACTGTCTTAGCTGAGCTGCGGTGCTTTGGCGGTGCTTAGCGCTGCTAGCATTGGCACTGGGGGTGGGTGCGGTGCTGATGCGGTGTTGCGGGCCTGCTGCAAGGTGGTGTGCAGGCAGGGGCAGGGTGGTGCTTATGGATGAGCACCGCACCACCCGGGTCAGCTCAGCAGTGATGGGCAAGCACCCATGTGAGGAGGAGCTGAACCATGAGCAGCCCACCAGGCCTGCAGACTGGAAGCCCCCAGCAGGGCAGGTGCACCACCGCCTAGTGCGCTCAGCCTGGAGCCAGCAGCGTGACCAGCCGGTGAGGGGCCTGATGTGGTGCCCTGTGGTGGTCCCCCGCAAGCCCCCACAAGCCCCATGCAGCAGCCAGGAAGCCACACCGGCAGCAACCTCAGAGCCTGGGCCCAGCACTCCCCCACCAGCCAAGCCCAGTGTAGCATGTCCATGTGGTCATGCAAATCTGGATCTGAGATCTCCTGATGCAAGTGTAACATCTGAACTGGTGGTGGTGTTTTAGGGCTGGGTTCAACTCCCAGGCGGATTGAGACATCCTTGACTACGCCCTAGTCTGCTCAGGCGACCTCTTAACACTATTAACCGCTGTAGCCTCACGCTACACCCAGCAAGCGCACCAAGGCTGAGCAGGCAGCTTGGCCTACCCAACCCACCCAGCCCACTAAGGGCAAGGCTGCCAAAGCCAAGCCAGCACCACAGCCAGGCAGGTGGCTGAACAGGGACTGCAATGCGGCATTGAACATGCAGCGCATTGGGGAGAGCAGGTGGTGGCCGCTGGAGCTGCGCTACTGGCCAGAGCAGGGAGCGCTGCCAGCTAAGGGCAAGGAGTACCCTAGCCTGGGCTACAAGCGGCTGCGAGACAAGCCTCCTAAGGCCCAGCAGCAGCACCAGCAGCCTGCCGAGGCACAGTAGTGTATGTGCCCCCCTTTGTTGAGCTGTCATCAGCTTACATTAGCGCATGTCTTCAGTGCATGCAGGTCATGCCAACTCTACACAATAGCCCGAACGGGTCAGGCAATACTGTAGGTGGTAGGCACTCGTGCACCATGTCCATGTGCGTTGGGTATACTCAACACAGCCCAATAACACCACTTGAGTCCGGCCACTATTGGTCCCTAGTATTCCCGCCAGTGGCTGCTAGTGGCCACTATTGGTCCGGCTCAAACGGAGGCCCTAGTGAGGGACAAGGGGGCTGTCTTAGCTGAGGCACAGAGTCTGGTAGCAGTACGCCGGTAGGAAGCGGACACCATGCCCTTGTGGACATTTCGGTGTCGGAGCAGGCACCCGACAACGTGCACCGCCAACGTGCACATACACACAACGTGATTTAAGGATCCACGCCGGCCTGGACCGAGAGATGTGATGGAGTCCTGGTGGGACTGCCTGCTGCAGCCATTTCTCTCCACCGCTTTCGCATCGCCGCAAGCGGTGGTGGAATTGAATCGTGGAGCGTGGGACATCGTGCGCAAGGTGTGCCGCGCGTTGCAGCTCTTCCAGGACAGCCACGAGGCCTCCCTCCCGCAGTGCCCGACATGGAAGCAGTGGCGCTTAGGCGGGGAGGGGGAATGGGCGCAAGTGTTACTCTCCGGGCATGGCTTGTGCATAGGCAGGCTGCAGCTTCAGGAGCTGTGCAAGGTGAGCCGCCTCCTTTCCTTGCATACAACCCAGGCAGGAAGGAGTGGTCGGGTTGAGAGGGGACGATAGCCAGCCTGGCCTCCACCCCTGTGGAACAGTCGGTACAGATTGCAATCTGTCGAGTCCAGACAGCTGCAGGCAGCCCTCAGGGCACATTACACTGGCGCCCACAAGCCAGGCCGTCCATGCAGCCTGGGCTATCCAGGGCTGTCTGCACTAGAGCCATACACTAACCTGTAGAAGACAAGCTCAGTCAGCTGCATGAGCTGATGTTGGGCGGAGATTGCAGCCTGGAGCATGGCCATCGTTGTGGATGCAGTGGTTCCTGGGACAGCCTGCAGCACAGCAGCGTGTGCTAGGCAGCCTCGGAGCTGTGTGGTCACAATGGCAGGTCATGCACGGCAGTGTGTCCTGGCTGTGCAGTGTGTTCTTGGACCTCTTGCGGCACTTGCTGTTGTGAGCACACTTCCTGGCTGTGACAGCCTACTCTCTGGCTGTTCAGGCACATGGAGCATCCCTACTGCTCAGGCACCATGCGCCCATGTTTCGTTATTCCGAATAGTCATTGTGCCGCTAGGTGCTGGGGTCTGGGACACTTGCGACTTTTTCAAGCAACATACGACCTCCCTGGTTCCTATGGCTTGTAGGGTTGTCAGGCATGCATGCGTATGAGCTTTCGACCAGCTGGACAGCGCAGTGCTGGAGATAGGTAGCTGGACTGCCACACTGCCCCCTGCCCCCTGCATCATGACATGGGCTTGTCCATAGCGCCGTCGGCGGCTGACAGCATGGCATGACACTTGCTGTGCTGCTGGCTGCGGGGCTGTGTGCGGTGCAGTTGGGCGGGGGTGGGTATGCGGACGTGTTCCTGTGCCAGCCGGTGCAGCGGGAAGCAGCAGGCCCACGTTGCGCTGGCCCTGGCTGCGCACCACACCCTGGCGGCCTGCCAGCAGGGCCCGCGTATGCTGTGAAGAAGGTGTGGGGCAGGGCAAGGCAGGCTGGCTAGCTTTCTTGGTGGCAGACACGCTGGCAATTGGATGCGCTGTAGGCAGGCAAGCTGGAGGAGGCTGGCAGCCGTGGCTGATACCTCAGCAGGTGCAGGGCCCAAGGCAGCAGCCCTGGCCCAGCCCCAGCCCTAGCCCCTCTCCTGTGCCCAGCTCAGCTCGACCAGCCCCAGCCCCAGCCCCAGCCCCAGCCCCAGCCCCTGGTGGGCCCATGAGTGCATGAGGACACCTGGGTGGCCCCCCTTTGGAGTACACAGTGGCCACAGTGGCAGCAGCAACCAAAAGAGTGGGCCACGTGACAGTTCATGCTGCTAAGGATGCCACAGCCCCTGCAGCCGCTGCTGGGAGCCGCCCTGCTGACACCCTAGGCTTGGACACGGCTGACACAAAGCACTGTGGGGCCTGGACTCTCCTCACCATTGCTCTCCTAGTCTGGCCCGGGCCCCCTGCTGCTCACCGACCCCCATGCCCCATGAACCCTCACCCTAACCCTACCTGACTCCTCTTCTAGCCTGGCCTTACACCCCTAGTCCCCTGCTCCCCTGGCACCCTGCCCCCTGCCCACCTGCGCCCCTACCCCCCCCCTTGTGCTGCAGCTGGTGGTGCAGACCCTGGAGCAGCTGGAAGCGGCGCAGCAGGAGCTGGCTATCCATGCCCGCCTGCCCCACCACCCCGCCCTGCTGCCGTTGCTGGACTTTGCGCTGCTGCCCGGCCCTGGCCCCAGCTCCTGCCTGAAGCCCTGCGCCAGCCCTGGCCCCAGCTTTGACACCTCTGCCAGTGCTGGCGCAGGGCATAGCCCAGGCCAGGTGGCTGCCAGCAGGGAGGAGACCTCTGGGTGGCACCCCCCCCTCAGCTGGCTGCTGCAGCCGCTGCCCCAGGCACGCCCCGAGCACCGCCCCACCTGCACCCCCCAGAGGCAGGGGTTGGGGCAGGGGTTGGGGCAGGCGGGGCAACAGGAACTGCACCCAGCCTTGACCCAGGGGCCCCAGGGGGAGAGTGGGGGAGTGGGGCAGGGCAGCCTGAAGGGGCCAGACCAGTGCTCACCCCAGGGGCAGGCTGGCCTAGTAGCGGGTGTGGAGGGTGGCTCCTGGCCCAATCCCCTGGCAGAGGCAGGGCGGTGGCAGGCACTGCCCTGCACCCTGTACCTGGTGACCCCTGCCTTCACTGACGGCACGCTGGCAGAGGAGCTGGTGCGGCTGGAGCAGCAGGCAGCAGACGGGCCCACACCTCCTGGCTGGGGGCTGCCTGAGGTGTGGGACTGGGTGGCCCCCCTGGGCGCCTGGGTGGCCCCCCTGCTGCCCGCTGCTGAGCCAGCTGGGGCTGAGAAGAAACTCTGCAGTCCAGGGATGGGGCTGGCAGAGGGGCAGGGGCGGGGGCACGGGCGGGGGCTAGGCGGGGGGCTGGGTGGGGTGGTGCTGCCCAGTTCGACCGTGCTGGACATCTTCCTGCAGGTGAGCGGGACTGGCAGGACAGGGCGGCCAGTGCGCAGCAGCAGCAGCAGCCTGCTCATCGGCAACACCGAGACTGGCAGCGTGGTGCATGCAGAGTTGCACATCACCCATGCACACCTTGCAGCTACCTTGACAACTCGCCAAGCCAGCTACCAGCCAGCTGCAGCCTTCCAGCCCAGCAGCCAGGCCCCTCCCGTGCCACCGCCCTCAGCCACACTGTGTCGTTCCGTCTTGGAGCAACACATCTGCAGTCGCATGCATCTGAGCATTTGACCATGCTCAGCTTAGGTACCTAGAGCAGCTGGGCTGTGTCCTCACGCAAGCCATCAGGGCGCAGGGCGTGCTTCAGCAAGCCGCGGACACAGTCGTGTGCATGATGGCTGGCCCTGATGCCCTGATGCCAGTTCACCTACTCCAGCACTTCACTTGCGGAGCATGTGGCTGCTGATGTGGAAGCCCTGGTGGTTGTGTGCCACTGCAGTTGGTGTCAGGGCTGGCGGCCCTGCACAGCGCTGGGGTGGCACACCAGGACGTCAAGCCACACAACATACTCATTCACCGCCTCCCGGCACAGCCATCCCAGGGGCAGCAGCCGCTGGCGCCACATGTGGGTGCAGCAGTGCAGCAGAGCAGTCGGGGGTCCAGGGCCAGGGCCAGGGTACAGGGCTGGGGCTAAGGCAGGGGGCGGTCAGGGCGTAGGCAGGGCAGGGCTAGGCCGGGGGGAGAGTCAGGGGGCCAGGGTAGGGTCAGGGGGCCAGGGCCAGGGCAAAGTCGGGGCTAGGCAATGCCGAGAGTGCAGTCAGAGGGCCAGGGCGGGATGCTGCCAACTCCGCCACATCCCACAGCCCGCAGGCCCAGGGGGTCACACACCACCCGGGGCTGCGCTGAGAGTTGTGGGAGATGGCCACACACAGCAGTGGGGGCGGCACTGCAGCCGCCAAGCCCCAGGGAGTGCGGGCCCCATAGCCTGGTGGGGGGCTGGGGAGTGATGTGTGGTGGGCTGGGCTCTAACGGGGCGTGTCCATGCATCAGCCTGCATGGTCAAAAACATGGGTGCAAGGAGGGCAAGATGAGCGCCAGGGGCAGGAGAGGAGTTGGTGTGACGCGCCTTTCAAGACCTGCCTTTCAAATCCAAGAGGGTTGTTGATGAGACCTCACCCAGCACAGCTTCATGTTGAGCTGTGTAGCACTGCTGAAGAATAAGCTGCATACACCTCATGCTGCATGGCTCACTCATGTCACACCCTGCTGCTGCTGTTTGCATTTCACCTTAATGCTGCTGCAGGGGTCAGGGATGATTACAGCACCGACTGGGCAACCGCTTGTCTCAGGGATGGCAATGCAGGCCACAGCACAGAGGCAGCGCCTGTACCGCGCTGTGCTGATGGACTTTGGGTCAGCTGGGCCACGGCTGATGCGTGTTGACTCATGGCGTCAGGCTCTGCAGCTGCAGGAGGAGGCTGAGGTGAGGTAAAGGAGGGGGGCGGGGCGGGGCGGGGCGGGGCGGGGCGGGGCGGGGCGGGGCGGGGCGGGGCGGGGCGGGGCGGGGCGGGGCGGGGCGGGGCGGGGCGGGGCGGGGCGGGGCGGGGCGGGGCGGGGCGGGGCGGGGCGGGGCCCCTGCTGCTGCTGCTGCTGCTGCTGTTACTGATATCAACCTCGCCCCATGCAGGCCAAGTGCACAGCCACGTTTCGTGCCCCGGAGCTGTTTGATGTAGTCTACCCAGCAACCCTAGACAGGGCGGCCCAGGACGTGTGGGCTGCTGGGTGCACCTTGTACGCCCTCATGTACGGCCAGTCACCCTTCCAGCTGGCCATCAACCAGGTGCGCACCTGGTGATAAGGAAGGTTACAGGCTGGGGCAGAGGCTGGGTGTGCTCACTCACAGCCTCTGGTGAGGCAGCAGGGCTCAGGAGGACCTCCCTGCATACCTAAGCCTCCGTCCCCCTTACCACTCCCATACCTAGCTGCTGTGTCCCCTGCTTCAATAGGGGCAGGAAGTTGGGGCAGTGTCCTTCATTGCAGGCATGTGTGCAAACCTATGCAAGTGCATTGTGGTGCATGGTAGTGCATGGTAGTGCATGGTAGTGCATGGTAGTGCATGGTAGTGCATGGTCCTGTCGTTGTTTTCCTTGAAGTGAACGAGACGCTGCGATGGAATCAACAGGAGCGACGGGTTATTACACAGCGCGTCACAGTCGGCTAGGGACACGAACCTTTCAATTGCTTTCCCGGGTCCTTCCTCTGCTTATCGCTGCCCTTCCGCTACTTCTTAGCCATCACGCGATGTGCATTGAGCCGTGAGGTGACATTTTCAAACAACTTGAGTATTTCGTGAGATTCGTGGGGTGATGATCATCCCACCATGGTCCATGGCACATACGGCACAGATGAGGCTAGCAGCCTGTCAAAACTACATAGCTAACCATACCAGCCGAGGGTGTGGACATCATGCAGCAACCGGGAATTTCCTCCACTGCCACCTGATGCGCCTATGCAGCCCGGCAGCAGCCTAGCACTGGCAGTGCTAGGCGGACATGTGGCGTGGCCGCATGACCCTCTGTGGTCCTACCCGCCTGCCCTGCACCAGCTGGTGATGGAGTGCTTGGCCCAGGTGAGCCCTAGCAGGAAGGTGCTGGCAAACTAAGGCTCTGGTGGCACAGCCCTGCCCCTCAGCCCTCAGCTCTCAGCCCTGATCCTTCAGCCTGCCAATGCTGTCCCGGCGCTCCTGTGCTGGCGGTTGTGCCCGCGGGGTAGTGACGCAAGCACGCTCCAGCAGGGCGCACTGCACCCCCGCAAGTGGCGCTGCCAGTTGCCAGTTACAAGCTGGCTGCCGGCTACAACCTCGTGTGGTAATGTCGAGGCACACTGCAACTAGAGGCACAGGGTCAATGAACGGGGTTGGGCAGCATCGTATGTTCGTCGTATGTGATTTGCAAATTGCATTGATTGAGGTTAGGGCTGGTAGAGATAGGTGACATGATGGTTAGTGGCGGTTTTTTAGGTTAATCTCACAACCCCGTGTTTGGCTTTACCACCGATGGTGATATGCTGATGGGCTGAGCACTCAGTCGCCCACCACTGTTGATGATGTGCGTTCTGGGTTTGTGCAGGAGCCTATAGAACGGCCCAGTGCTGCCCAGCTGGAGGAGCGGGTCGAGCAGCTTCTCAATGCCGGTTTGCCAGACCCGCCGTGCCTCTCAGCAAACAAATGTACAGGGGCGTAGTGCCCAGCATGTGACCCGTATTTGTGCATGACCCACACCTGCATGCAAGCTTCATGCATGCATTTATGGTCCTCATTGCATCTCATGCAACAATCACCCTCTTGGTTAAGGACATGCAGATATATGACCTGTAGTTGTGCCCTGCCAGCTGTATGTTCAGGAAGGCCATACATCCTTTTGCTTCAGGTCATTTTAGGTTTTTGTAGCATGGGCATCTGCACGGCCATGTTGGGGCTAGCCGCTATGAACATGCAATTGATGCTCTCACTGCTGCTCATCACACAGCTAACCACCTAGCGGGTTGCTGCCCTAACTCGTACGCCATCTGCCTGAGCAGCTCACTGGCCTACAATCAGGCCAGTGGCACAGCTCCAGTGGTTGCCGCATGTGTGATAAACTGTGTGGTCTATATCTTACAAGCTGTGTCATAGGGTGTTGGTTGGGTAAGTCAGGGTACCGTCAGGCGCCAGTTTGCTTTCAGTTGTGGTGTGTGTGTGCGTGTGTGGCATGTGTACCAGGCATGCTGGTATAAACAGTATAAAAGATGAGACCTACACAGGCCATACAAAATGGGCTCACCTTGCTAGCATGGCTAGGCCTATCACGGCGCTTTTAGCTTCTGGCTTTGTGTGTGCCTTTGCTGGCTTCGAAAGTGATCCTGGGTACTCTGTGTGGAAATATCTAGGGCAAAATCTCAATTACATGAAGTGGTCGC
>JASKMD010000017.1:4465784-4515784 GCA_030144725.1 Haematococcus lacustris
TTCACAGCTGACAGCTCTGGCTTCGTGACTGCAGCAATGCAGCAGTCCACGCAGACAGGTGCAGTCCTCTCAGCCAGACTCCCCAAGGCTCCAAGGCCCCTAGGCCTCCCTTGCCGCCCCCAGCCTCATACCAGTGAAAGCCTCGCAAGCGCTCCAAGCCCCGCCAGTCATCTCAACCCGACAAGGGCTCCCAGGCTCCCTCGTACTTCTACTAGAAGTTCTAGCCGCGTCAGCCCCCTCGTCCCTGGCTAGGGCCTCCATTTTTGTCGGACCACTAGGGACCACTAGGGATCGCTAGCGGGACTACTCAAATGGTGCTATGGTCCATGGGGGTGCAGCAGGAGGGGGGAGCAGGCTGGTGAGTGTTGGCCACCACACACTGCTCGGTGATGAACAGACGCCGGCATGTAGGAAGCCGGCGACGGCTGACTTGTGTCCTCATCACCAACTTGGCTGTGCTGAGGTAGTGTTGAGCTGTGTGTGTTGCTGTCTTTGCTGCTGGCTGTCCAGGTGAGGCCTCTTACGTGGGGATAAAGAGGACAGAGGGCTGGGGTGGGCTCAGCCCAAGGGTGGGCTGCAATGTAAAACTAACAGCAGGTCTGCCATGGTTGTCGAGCCAGCTGCAGTAGCTGTCAGCCCACCGTGGCAGAACCTCAGTGGATACACGTGTTTGCTCTAAGATCTGCAGTTGCTGCCTCTGCCTGCGAATCAGAGCTTGAAGCTGAGCACGCCGCCGGCTGCGACCCATGTGGTTGCGTGCTGCTAGAACTGTGACTGATGTTGATGGGGATGGGAGGGGGTGGAAAGGGGTGGGAAGGCGGGGCTAGGGGTGGGAGGGCAGTGAGGGGACTGAGAGAGGTTGTGGGAGGGCGGGGCTAGGGCTGGGGCTGGGAGCGGGTGGGGTGGGGGGAGGGGGGAGGGCGGGGGTGGGGCTGGGAGGGGGTGGGAGGAGGTGGGATGGCTATGCTGGGGCTGGGAGGGGGTGGGGGTGCGATGGGGTGCAAGGGGTGCGAGGGGGCAGAGTCAGGGCGGCCGCAGTAGGCTAATCATTCCTGCGAGTCATGTCACGCCAAAGTCATTTCCGCCTGGCCTGGTCAATGAAATGCCGTGCTTCTACTCCCAGCAGCTGTGGCGCTGGGCAAGGAGCAAAGTTACCTGGCCATAACTTCAAAACTTGCAGTGGCCGCTTGCCAGGAGACGCGCAGTAATTCGCAGCTGCTAATGTGATGAACGCCATCGAAAACGGTGCAGTGTTTTAGTCAGGCGTTCCCAACATGGGGTTGGTAATCTTCATGCAACTGCAGCCCATCTACGCCATCATTTCATGTAACGTTTGCTGCGTCTGGTGCAATGCGATAATGCGCGTTTAATGTAAGACTGGATTTGCCATCGGAGTCTTTCGATGCGGGCAGCCACATGTGACCCCGAATGTGTCCCAATCGCAGACCGTGGTTAGCTACACTGGTAAGCTACGTCCTTGGCTATCCGTTAGCGATGCACGACATGTCGGTGGCGCACACCACCGAAGTCCGGCAAACATGGCTGCGCGAGCTTCCTGATGGTGCAGGCCGCTTGGCGAGGATGTGAAGAAACTCGAAACTGTGTGTGGCAGCGCTGTATCGTTGTAATGGTGGGCGGCACAGTAGGGACTAGTCACCCCCTCCAGCTATGATCCGCTTTATGTTTTGGACCATTGATCAACAGCCTGACCTCACACAGATTTTTTATAGCATACTCATTAACGCGTCCATGGTACCATGCAACTCAATCATTGGGTTTGTATGTGAAAAGATTGACCCCTTACAAGGTACACATGCTGATGGCTACAAGTGCACGAGGAGACGACCGAGCTTGGCTTACAACTTCGCCACGTGGCCCCACCAACACAACTTAACCCACCATCTCCCAACCTCGTCTACTCCGCCCAGCTCCCAGTAGCCCCTCCTCCCAGCAGCCCAGCCTGCCATCAGCCTCCTCCCTTCTACCTCTCCTTCTCCTCGCCTCCCACCTCTCCCCTACCTCTCCTTCACCCGCCTTCCCTACCTCAGCCTACCTCAGCCTACCTCAGCCTACCTTCCCTACCTCAGCCTCCCCTACCCTCCCCTACCTCCCCTACCTCCCCTACCTCAGCCTCCCCTACCTCAGCCTCATCCCCTACCTCCCCCACCCACTCTCCCCTACCTCTCCTTCACCCGTAGCCCCGCTCAGCCACTCACCCCACCCCTCTCAATCCCTAACCATGAAGAAGAAGAGATTAAGCAAGGCGCATAGTGCCCATCTCAATGCACTAAACAACTCGCCAAGCGCTGGCTATCTGCATTACCCTAACAACATCAAGGCTGCAGCTGGTAGGGCACAAGCGACAAACCGTGACCTGCAGGCTGAGGTGCAGCGGCTGCGGGATGTGGAGCAGTCCCTCATGGGCACCGTGGATGGGTTGCAGGGCGACTTAGACGACCTGCAGGCAGCACACCAACGCCTGCAGGGTGAGCATACGGCTTTCCAGCAGGTGGCATCCAGAGCGGCAGCTACCAATCACTCCCTACGGGCTGCTCGACGCCGCCTCCAGGGTCAGGTGCATATCTACTGGCACAGACGCCGCCCCACCACTCCCCACTCACCTTCAAGCAGAGGCAGCAGCTGCTGGTTTTGGAGCAACACCCCACCTGCCATGTGACAGCAGCAGTCACCCCGCAACACTTGCCAGAAGGCTGGGAGCAGAGACCCAGTGGTGGGACTGGGGCTGGGGCTGGGGCTGGGGCTGGGGCTGGGGCTGGGGCTGGGGCTGGGGCTGGGGCTGGGGCTGGGGCTGGGGCTGGGGCTGGGGCTGGGGCTGGGGCTGGGGCTGGGGCTGGGGCTGGGGCTGGAGCTGGGGCTGGGGCTGGGGCTGGGGCAGCAGCTGGGGCAGCAGGTGGGGCTGGGGCTGGGACAGCAGATGGGGCAGCAGATGGGGCTGGGGCTGGGGCTGGAGCTGGGGCTGGGGCTGGGGCTGGGGCAGCAGCTGGGGCAGCAGGTGGGGCTGGGGCTGGGACAGCAGATGGGGCAGCAGATGGGGCTGGGGCTGGGGCAGGAGATGGGGCAGCAGATAGGGCTGGGGCTGAGGCTGCAGCTGGGGCAGGCCGACTCACCACTCAAGTCAACGATGTGTTGGCTATCATCCCCTTGCCTATTGGCACGGCAGAAGCTCATGTCCAGGAAAGCAGCTTCAGTCATACCTCCAGTATCACAAGCAGGAGGTACACACGAGCTGGAGGGTACCCAAGCTACAGAGCCACGTGTGCACCCACATCCGTGGGAATCTTGCCGCCGCTGCGCCCCCTCAGCAGCAGCTGACACATGCAGGCACCACCCCTGAGCTGGCTGTGCCTGCTGGTGCACCCCCTCAACAGCAGCAACAGCTGGCAGCCACCTGCAGCTAACAAGTCGAGGGCAGCAAAGCAAGGTGAGACAACACCAAGTACTGCACCTAGCACCTTGTTTAAGCGTAGTAGAGCAGCCGGTAATGCACCAGCGCCAGCAGCAGCTCCAAAAGCTAATAGTGGTATCCAGTCGTCACGACTGCCGTCGTCGCGTCCACATGCCAAAAGCAAATCATGTTCCGACTGCTGCCGCGCGTTGCAGGTGCCACTCACAACAGTGTGGCGAAGCGTGCTAGAGCGGCGCGCCGCGCATGTGGCGAAATCGCATGAATTCAAATGTCGATCTTTGGGCAGGCACTGAGCACCGCTGAGATCGAGCTAGTTTTTGCTGCGTCTGCCATATCGTAGCTATGACTCTCCTCTTTTCAGGGCACTGTTTACATCTATTTTTGACTGAGTGGCTGCGGAGATACGGGCTTCCTATCACAGGGGGGTGGTTTTCAAGTAGTTGGGAACGCCTGAAGTTTTAGAGTAGTTGCATGAAGATTACCAACCCCATGTTGGGGACACCTGACGTCCAGGCAGTTAGCGCAGCTTTAGGGGTGTGGGATGAGGATGGCTGCCTGCAAAGCTTCTACATGAGCAAGCTGACCAGGAGGCAGGTGCAGCAGGTCACCCCCGCCATTGGCCCCGCAAATGTGAGACGGTCTGGGGCGCGAATCTCCGCGTAGCTCGCGACAAAGTTTTGACGCAGTCGGGTGTAACAGGTGTATGCGGCACCCACCGTCCGCAAAACACTAGCTCAGATCGGCGCCCGCCCAAACCTGACCTGTGCTTTCCGCTTCTAAAAGACTCACGCACATCATAAGGCGAGGCTGCCAATCCTTCTACGCACGCCGTAAGGCAAGGGCACAAGTGCAGTACGCCTGCTTGCATGTCAGTGCATGGAGCATAGAATTTGTGAGTATGCGCACAAGTCAGCCAGCTGGCACCCCTTACCGCACTTACATTGCGGCATGACTCTATGCAAATGTAAGCTGCCTTATGGCAGCGCTACATCATCACTTGTCAATATGTTGTCAGATGGCTCGGGATGGCTCTGGCTTTCAGTGTTACATGTGCCGTGGTGCCTCAACCTTCTCCCTCAACTTCAGCAGGCACATGTCACGCAAAATCATTACAGCAATACATGCCTCGATGCTCAAACGCCTTGCAACACCACTACAGAAGACATGTATCGCTGATGCCAAGCACATGCATTGATATAAAAAGGTGGCAACACTACACAACACCACCTCCACTCGTACACATCAACACCACCACCTCAACAACACACCACAACACAATGACTCATGCCTCACACACCACCTATGCTATGTGCACAACAGGCAAGGACTGGTTGCACCTCCTTGCTATAGCTAACACTCACCACGGGACTGCTAAGCACTTTGCCTTGCTGCCTATGCCCCATGGAACCAAATCAGGCTGGGCTGGGCTGGGCTGGGCTGGGCTGGGCTAGGCTAGGCTGGGCTGGGCTAGGCTAGGCTAGGCTGGGGTGGGCTGGGCTGGGCTGGGGTGGGCTGGGCTAGGCTAGGCTAGGCTGGGCTGGGGTGGGCTGGGCTGGGCTGGGCTAGATTTAAGGGGGGAGGAGGGGGGGTACCCTAACAACAAGGTGACACAACACAACAACACACAACACAACACAACAACAACGTCCAGCTCCATGTCATGCCTTGCTGACTCTTGAGCACATCTTCTAGCATCTGGCTCATCCCTGGCTGTTGGATTGTTGAGATACGGGTGGTAGTATGTCAACGGCATCCTGCGCATAGAAACACATGAACATGTTTGCTCAACACATTGAGGCATAGCGTCGTTTATAATTAATAATAACAGATGAAAGTCGGGCAGGTGACTGTTGTGTGCTACACTCAGCTGCTCATGCCTGGCATGCGTTGCGCAAGTGTTCACACGAACATCAAACTGACCTAGACAAGGTGAGGTACAATACAACCTTACTCACCTCTTGCTCACTGTTTTCAAGAACTGATTGCCTTGCTGCACTGCTGCTTGGAAGAGCCTTGGGCTGCTGTGGGTTTGATGCTGATCCTCACAACAGCCAAGCACCTGTGGTCAGGATGTCCCAACATGGGGTTGGTAATCTTCATGCAAATACTCTTTCAATACTGCACCATTTCTGATAGCGTTTGTCACATTGGCACCTGCGAATTAGTGCGCATCTACTGGCAAGCGGCGCGTTACCTCTTGCAAGTGAGGCCATGCCGGCGCAAGCGAGCGCGGATACACCTCAGCTGCTCACCATCGATTGTTATAGTGATATGTAGCGGCATCAGTGATGGAGCTGCGCCTGCTATCGAGCCAGAAGTACAATCTAAATTCAGCCCGCCAGGCTTGCTCCAAGAGCCTTTCATTGGTGCAGGCGGCGTCGGAAGACCGTCGTGGGGCTAGTGATAACGCGACATTGCAACGAGGTGCGATTGGATAGAGGTCTCTCTAGCCAGCTACACAGAAAAAGGGACCCCCTTGAACAAATCGGCATGTTGTGAGCTGACCACTCTGAGTTATTAGAATGTCTCGTTATTACTTTGTTCATTACTCAACGACACAGCTGCTGGAAAAGAAAGCACGGCAATCCATCAATCAGGCCCGCCGTAATTGACTTTGGCGTGACCCGACTCTGCCTTGCAGAGTTGACTAGCCTACTCCGACCGCCTGGACCCTGCCCCCTCGCACCCCCTTGCAGCCCCACCACCTCCCAGCCCCCGCAGAAGCCTGCCAGCCCCTCCCACCCCCTCCCAGCCCCCTCACTGCCCCGCCACCCCCCTCCCACCCCTTCCCACCCCTTCCCAGCCCCTCCCACCCCCCACCCACCCCCTCCCACCTCCTCCCAGCCTCCCCACCCCCCACCCACCCCCTCCCACCTCCTCCCAGCCCCTCCCACCCCCCCCTAAGCCCCTCACTGCCCCGCCAACCCTTCCCACCCCCTCCCAGCCCCTCCCACTTTTGTCAGACATGCAAGGCCAGCTGCAACACTTGGTGCCAGCTCAGCAGCGACAGCAACTGGAGCATCAGCTGCTCACCTACCTGCAGGTGCATTGCAAGGCCATGTCAAGCTACTACGAACAACACGTCCAGATGCAGAATGCCCTGCCTGGCCTCTTTGCAGCTCTTGGCAGCTCTGACACTACAACGCGTTGGGAGGCAGCGCAAGAGGTGGTTAGCCATGCAGAGATGATGCAGCAACAACAGGAAGACCAGCAGCAGCAGCAGGGAGTGGAGGGCCAGCAACAGAAGAGGACACGGCAGCGGCTGCCAATGTGTGACCCTCGTGTGTGGGACGCGCATGGCACATGGGAGAAGCATGAAAAGCAGATCTGTGCCATGGCCGACATGCAAGAGCTGAGTGAGCAGGACCAGCAACAACTGCAATCGCATCTGGAGGTGTACTACCTTGCCTGCCCAATATTCAATGCCCCTGTGGAGTCCCTGCTGCAGCTACTCAAGCATGGGACGGGCATGTTCATGGAGCTACCAGCTCTGCTTGAGCTCATGTCCATGCGTACCCACATCGATGCCATTGGCGGCGTGGACGTGCTTGACTTTGCACAGCGGCTGCCAGAGCTACGCAAGGAAGTGCGGCGTGAGGAGGCAGCAGCAGCTATGGCCCGACGGATAGCAAAGGCGGAGATGAAAGCGGCAGCAGCAACTCATAGAGTGGGACAGGTGGTGATTGATGTGGGGGACCATGAGGGGCAGCATAGACTGTCAGCAGCATATGCTCTGACCTATGATGGGCGCGATTACAGCCACACCACTGTCGAGGAGGCTGAGAAGCTATCTGTTAGGGAGCTGCAAGCTTACCTTCGCTTCCACCAGCAGGAGCTTATGAAGGGGTGGCTGAAGCCTAAGCTGAAGGGTCTTGTCATGGCCCACATTCGCAACACATTGACCGGCCTGCATGGGAATGAGCAGGAGGCAGGTGCTGGTGCTGATGCTGGTGCCGCCCCTGACCTGCTACCCCCTTTTGCTGCACCCCCCTGGCAGCAGCAGGCAGCTGGTGCTGGTGCCGCACCTGACCTTGCCCCCCCTTCTGCTGCACCCCCCTGGCAGCAGCAGGCAGCTGGTGCTGGTGCCGCCCCTGACCTGCTACCCCCTCCTGCTGCACCCCCCTGGCAGCAGCAGGCGGCTGGTGCTGGTGCCGCCCCTGACCTGGCCCCCCCTCCTGCTGCACCCCCCTGGCAGCAGCAGGCAGCTGGTGTTGGTGCTGCCCCTGGGCTGCCCACCCCTCCAGCTGAGCAGCAGGGGGTCAGGGCGGAGCTGGACACCAGCTCGACACGCAAGCGGAGGGCGGGCGGGAGGGACCGGACCCAACAAGTCGAGCAAGGTAACGTAGCAATGGCCTACACACCTTGAGTGGCCTTACAGAGTGGCCAGGTAGTAGGTACTACTCACGAAGCGGTCAAGCAATGCAGCAACGTTGTATACTTCCGATCATGGGTGGAGGGGCGTCGTTACATCGGTTTTGCGTGCCATGTGCATTGTTTTGACTGCGGCGACTGTCCCTGACTGTTTGCAGAGGCTACTGGGCCACGTCGGTCGCGGCGGTCGGTCGCGGCGAGGCCCACATGAGCAAAACTGGCATGCATTTGAATGTCAAGATTTGAGCCGCCTTAGCACTCAGCACACTGCACAATATTTAATGTTACAAGCTGCACCGCATAGCTGACAGAGTCCTCTATCCAGGAATGTGCGAAACATAAATAGAAACCATAATTGCGAATCATAAATAGAAACCACGTGGCTGAGACGCGGCGTCCTTTTGATTACCAGGGGTCGGTTTCCTATCATTTCCAGCCATTTTTTGTTAGTTGGGGTCGCCTGACCTGTGGAGGTCAACAGATTTGGTTGCATGTGTTGACATTGTATGCAAAACGCACTAAGAAACAGCACCCCGTGCTTCCCTGAGATGTATTCGCGAGTTGCCCAGTCCAACGGCAGCAATGGCTGCTCGGCACGGAAATGCCTCCGGCCACCAATCCACCTCTCCTGTTGCGACACGCATGTAAACAGATGAAGAATGATATTGCGAAGCTAATCAAGTCGTCCAGACAATGCAGTACAATCGACAAAAGAGGGCCTAACCTGCTAGCGACACCGTTGTAAGATGTAGAGCCCAATGGTGGAAGAACTTCATGCAGCGGATCAAAGACGGTGCCAAAAAGTGAATTGCGGGGCCAATGGCGGGGGTGATCAGCATGACAGCGGCCTGATCCAGGCTCGTCACAACACTCAGCGGTGGAATGACAACGTCAAGCTCGAGCTGCAGCACCTGGCAGCAGCAGCCCCAGCAGGCACCTCCCAGGTGGCCATCCAGCGGCATGTGGGCGTCACCCTGGACAATTGGGATGCAGTGTGGGGGGAGTACCTGCACCCCAAAGTGGGCAGAGCAGAAGATGAGGCTGTACGGCGCGCAGGAGAAGGTCCTGGAGCGCAACTTCAAGAAGGTGGGAGTGCCAAGGGTAAGGAGGGGAGGGGCAGAGCCATATGACGACCTCCCCACATGTGACCTGGCAGGCCCATGTCCCCAATCCTTTGAAAGGATGTCATGCTCAATATTGCATGCCTTGTGTGCCATGCAGCTGGAGGAGGAGGCAGCCATTGAGTCCCAGAAGCGGTGGGGAACACGCAAGCAGCTGGTGGTGTTTTATAGCAACGCCGGCATTGGCAGAGCTTTGCATGCCTAGAACAATACCTTAGCTGAGAGGCTGAAACTGAGCTGAAGTTAACTGCAGAGCTGATGATACGTCAGAACATGGGGCGGGGCGAGGCGGGGCAGGGAGTGGGGCGGGGCAGGATGTAGTACGGCATGTGCTACCAGGTTGTGCAAGCACCATAATGCATTTCATCTTTGAGTGCACTGCCACGAGTTCCATCAGGGAGCAGCCGGAGTTTGCCTTGACTTTACAGAACAACAATGAGAACTTGCATGACTTCATGTTGAGCCCATATGCACCTTTGTTTGTGCACCTTGCTATGAAGTGCGTTTCAGAAAGTCCCAAACCCCTTGAGGGGGAGGGCGGCCTAGCAGCCTAACGGCTGACGGCTTAAGCGGTGTAAGCCACATCATCATTTCAAGCACCATAACCTTGGCCACACAGGACAGATATAGGCAGGACAGGACAGCACACAGGTGACGCTAATAAGATCACATGTCCTATTTACGTCGTTTTGTGTTTAAATTTTGCAGAATAGCCCGAACTGGTGCGGAGCTGACCAGTGCTGCAGTAAGCAACATGTATTCGACGCATACATTCACAGTTCTAGATTCAAGGGTCAGACACACGGTGGAGACAGTCACATTTCCATCGTATGTACCACTCCTTCCAGTAACTCCCCACAACCTTGCTTCATCAACTTTGCATGCTGATGGTAACGGACCAGCCGCCTACACCCCCCAGAATACCTACAATAAGCTGTTGAAACCATGACGGTGTATCGTATCATGGTCCGCTGCAGTCTTAATCCTGCTTGCTCTGCTCAATGCCAGATCAGCTCGCGCACTGCAAACCAATCTGGCAGAACACCACGCTCCACACCGTAAGCTCTGCGACACAGCCAGCTGTTTAAGGTGCTGGACCAATCATACACAGCCTAATGCTTAGTCCACCTCCTCAATCTTGGGCCCAGCACCTGCAGAGCGGGGTGGTGGTGCACCTGCCCCGCCTGCACCAGCTGCAGCCGCAGCCCCTCCTGCTCCCTGGTACATCTTGGTGATGATGGGGTTGCACAGATCCTCCAGCTCCTTCAGCTTATGCTCAAACTCCTCCACCTCAGCCTGCTGGTTGTGGTCCAGCCAGTCCATAGCCTCTTGAAGAGCCTTCTCGATCTTCTGCTTGTCATCAGCGCCAATGGCAGTGGTCACCTTCTCCTCACGGATGCTGCAATGGCAGACAACACCCCAGGCAATGGTACAAGCAAAACAAGCATCCAGAAGGGCAGAGGCCATGCATTATACTACCAATTCCCGCAGTGCAGTCACCCAACATACAAGCAGCTGTGCATGAAGTGTCCCTGCACATGTCCAAACCCATCTGGCCAAAGTGCAATTGCGCTGCAACCTAAGCAACTCGCATCAAGCTGTCACCAGCTGCTGTGCATGTAACCTGTGGCAACTGACAGGCTTGACTCTGGCATCTAGCCTGCCACTCACGTGTTGCGCATGTTGTAGGCGTAGTTCTCCAGCCCATTCTTTGCGTCCACCTTCTTCTTCAAGGCCTCGTCGTCCGCCTTATACTTCTCAGCCTCCTGCACCATGCGCTCAATCTCATCCTTGGACAACCGGCCCTTGTCGTTGGTGATGGTGATCTTGTTCTTGATGCCGGTGGTCTTATCCTCAGCTGACACGTTCAGAATGCCGTTAGCGTCAATGTCAAAGACCACGTTGATCTGAGGTACACCACGAGGTGCTGGAGGAATACCTGCAAGGACAGATGACGACACAAGCCACGCTGTCATATTTCCATACACCATTGCACCTAACTTCCACCATCCTCTGTACATGAGTTCAGATCTCCTGAGCCAGGTTGCTATACAAGGCTGCATAACTTCAGCTCACAAGCTGACCAGTGAGGTGAGCTAGAAGCATTAAAGCACCGAGTGGCTTAGTGTACACAAGTAGACCACCCCAGACCAGCCAGCCTGCTCAGCTGCCTAGCCTGGAAACACGCTGCCAAGGCGCACCTGACAGCTCAAACTTGCCCAACAGGTTGTTAGCCTTAGTCTGTGCACGCTCGCCCTCGTACACTTGGATCAGCACGCCTGGCTGGTTGTCTGAGTAGGTGGAGAACACCTGCTCCTTCTTGGTGGGGATGGTGGTGTTGCGAGGAATCAGGGTGGTCATGACACCACCAGCTGTCTCCAGGCCCAGCGACAAGGGTGTCACATCCAGTAGCAACAGGTCCTGCACCTTCTCACCACCCTCACCCGTCAAAATGGCAGCCTGCACAGCACACACACACACTATCCACCATGGCATAACAAAATACAAGGGACGTCGAAAGTCAACTCGTGCTTAGTCCTCTGCTTGCAACATACGCTAGATGCCCTTCACCCACTCACACTCACCCCCTCTCCTCAAAAGCTGCACAACATTGTCACAATATCCTGTTGCCCACCTGCACAGCTGCTCCGTATGCCACAGCCTCATCAGGGTTGATGCTCTTGTTCAACTCCTTGCCGTTGAAGAAGTCCTGCAGCAGCTGCTGCACCTTGGGGATGCGGGTGGAGCCTCCCACCAGCACCACCTCGTGCACACTGCCCTTGTCCATCTTGGCATCACGCAGGCACTTCTCCACTGGGTCCATGCACTTGCGGAACAGATCCATGTTCAACTCCTCAAACCTGAGGGGGCCAAAGAAAACAACCAGCCAAACCCATCGTCAACGGTCAGATGTGAGTCTTGCACCCTGTGCATTTCTAGATATCAATCTGCATAGCCATCTGTGCCCAGCTGCAATCCCTGTTTAGGACCCTGCAGCTGCAGTTAAGCTTACCGTGCGCGGGTGATGGAGGTAGCAAAGTCAATGCCCTCAAACAGTGAGTCCAACTCGATGGAGGTCTGGGCAGTGGATGACAGGGTGCGCTTGGCGCGCTCACAAGCTGTGCGCAGCCTGCACACAACAGAGACAACAGAGCCACCAACATCACATCAGTAGTCCTACCTACCTACTTATCCTCACTCATAACAATAGCAAGTGACATGCATCACCACATAAACATACACGCATTTCTCCCCTACCTGCGCAGAGCGCGGGCAGATGTGCGCAGATCCTTCTTGTGCTTCCTCTGGAACTCGGAGGCGAAGTGGTTGACCAGCCGCTCATCAAAGTCCTCACCACCCAAGTGAGTGTCACCAGCTGTAGCCTGCACAGCAGTGATATCAAACATTCTTGCTTGCTGATCTTTTGCTGACGCCAGGTGGTGCAACATTGATGTTACTGCTCTGGCTGCTGAACCATTCTTCCCGCTGCTGCCACAAGAGATGCTGTAGGCAGCTGTCAGGCACACTGACCTTGACCTCAAAGATGCCCTCCTCAATGGTGAGGAGAGACACATCGAAAGTACCACCGCCCAGATCAAAGATCAGCACATTGCGCTCTCCCACAGTGGTGTCCTTCTTATCAAGACCGTAAGCAATGGCAGCAGCAGTGGGCTCATTGATAATACGCAGGACCTCCAGACCAGCAATGGCACCAGCGTCCTTGGTGGCCTGCAGTGACAAGGCGAGCATGGGACTGCGACATTGACCTGCAGGACATCCTGCATCCTTACAAAGGATCAGCAGGTTGACTCCCAGTGCAGCCTACACAGGCGGTGCAGATAGCTGCGGGTGCTACTAACTCAGATGCATGCGTACACATGGGCTTCAATCCGATGCGCCATAGCTGCGCCTGCAGTGTGCATCCCAGGCTTTAACAAGCTGTACCTGGCGCTGGGAGTCATTGAAGTAGGCAGGCACCGTGATGACTGCCTTCTTGACTTCCTTGTCAGCGCCAAGGAAGGCCTGGGCAGTCTCCTTCATCTTAATCAGGACCATGGAGCTGATCTCCTCGGCCTTGAAGACCTTGTCCTCACCCTTGTAGTTCACTACAGCCACACATGGCCAAAAGCAAGTAGCTCAGTGAATCAAGCCAGAGGCACGCTACACAACACAGCTACAGAGGGACCTATGAGTAGCGTTTGCAGTGCATAGCCTGCCATGCCATGTAGGTCTCGTGCTCACCAACAATCTCAGGAATGTCATGAGCACCACTGCGGACAGTGAATGGCCACAGCTTGATGTCGCTCTGCACAGTTGGGTCTTGGAACTTGCGGCCAATTAAGCGCTTGGCATCGAACACTGCATGGGCAAGGTAAGAGCTAGCTGAGCCAGCTGCCTGCGCTGAGCTTCGGTCGGAAGAGGCTGGCAGCGTCTAGTTGCGCCGCCTGCACGCTTCATTTGGGTGTTCCCGCACCTGTGTTGATTGGGTTCATCGCCACCTGCAAACCGTCGGCATACACGGAAAGTTCGCGGCCGAATGATCTCGAAGCAAACAGATCAAATTGTTTATGACAAAGCTGCGCCGCACCTGGTTCTTGGCAGCGTCGCCAATGAGCCGCTCAGTATCCGTGAATGCAACATAGGAAGGGGTGGTGCGGTTCCCCTGGTCGTTTGCAATAATCTCCACGCGGTCTGCACTCCAACCCAGCACAACGCACACTAATTAGAACGCACATGTTACCCTCGACGTCAGGGGGTGGGCGGGCTGAAGACACGACGCACCATTTTGCCAAACACCGACGCAGCTGTGTAGGACGCCACGTCAAGCCAGGGCAAGATGGGGGGCAAAAGTCAGCATCGACGGACAAGACTGCGTAGAGCCGTGGCTGCGGAGCACAAAGCTGCTTTTCACCTGTATGTGGTACCCAAGTCAATACCGATCTGCAGACATAGACCAGGAACGTAAGTCAGCCACAAGGTGCCCCAGCTCTGCGGCCGCCGACCACTCGGCGATCTAGTCACATACCGCTGGCGCTTCACGAGGCATTGTCGCTTCTGAATGTAGCTTTGACGCAACGAAAGAAGATTTCGAATTGGCCGATTTGACGATTGGGAAGCTCCTCGAAGAGTATCACTCCTAAGCTTCCCGTCACTCCTCATGTCGCGGAGAAGGATGTTCCAGGCCATTCGTTCCAGGCCGTTCCAGACCCCTCTACAAGAGCATTTTGCCGCAGACTGGATAAGGCCACCGGAGCTCAAAGCGCTTCAGCTTGCTATCGCGCCAGCACCAAGACCAACGAACCAAAACCAAATGCACTTACTTGGCTGCAACATGGTTGTAGCATGATAGCTGTGTGCCAGCATCACAGGGTTTACTTCGTGTTTGCCTTGTCGCAGGGTTGACCTCTTGCTCAGAGTCGACCTGTGTGTACTCATCGGCAGCACCTTCGCACATGCCCACCCACTGCCAGCCTAGCCATTGCCAGCCTGGCCAATACTTACCCCCAATTCAGAGTGCACCGTTGCAGCTCCTGTCCTCGGCCTCTTCAGTTCACCCAGCCTGATGTTCTGCATCAATCTGAAAGCTAAAGTTGCTGCAAACTTGGTTAGCGTTACAGCCTGGGTGCCCCTCAAGAGGGAGCTGATGAGTGAGGTGCCAAGAGGGCAGCCCTCATAGCAGGCAGGCAGCGGCTGCTCACCCTGGCAGCTGGCACCCTGGCCCTGCATGTGGCCTCTGCTGAGCAAGGGTCAGCTGAAGCATGACGGCGGGCTTACCCAAGCCAAGCGGGACACAACACGATGGTCAGCTGCCATCCAGCCACAGCTGTAGCAGCTGGCAGCTGCCACCTCAGCTGGCACCACCCTGGATGGCCTCCAGGCCCACATCCAGGCCTTCGAGGCCACTTGGAACCAGTTGTGGGAGGAGTACCTTAAGCCACGGTGGCGCCGGCAGCGGTTGGGGCTGTACCACGCTCAGGAGCACGTCATTGGGCGTTTCTGCAAGAAGGTATGACCTGACCCGACCCGACCTGACCTGGCATGTGCTGAATGAGATGAATTCTGTAATGTGAATGCCAAGTGAGGGGAGTGGCAGCCAGCACTACGGCCAAGTGACAGCCAGCACTACAACCAGCACCACGGCCAAGTGAGGGGAGTGGCAGTGTTCCTGGGAGCGGGCTGGTTCAGTCAGGGTGGGTGGAGGGCCAAGGGGGTGCAGGACGGGTTTCGCAAGGTGGTGGAGCAGCCTAGCAGGCCCAGCACGATTGTCAGGCCTGACAGGCTGGTGATCTTAAATGAGTTCTGCACCAGCCGTGTCAGCTCGTCTGTGCACACCCCCCAGCCTTGTGAGCTACACCTGCCACGTGACCGGCCTAGGCCCGCAGACTGGGCTGGGTACCCCCAGCAGGCCAGGTGATTCAGCGGCTGGTGCGCCCAGCCAAAAGCCAGCGGCATGGGAAGTATGTGCGGGGCCTGCTGTGTGGCCATGAGGTGCCGCCCAACCCCCCTCCCCCTGCCCAGGGCCCCCTTGCCCAGGCCCCCCCTCCACCTGCCCAGGAGCCCCCTCCCCCACCTGCCCAGGCCCCGCCTCCCCCAGCCCAGGACCAGCCCCCTGCCCAGCCCCCACCTGGCCCAGTGCCACGACACCAGGCCCCCTATGGGGCAGGTGGCTGGACCGAGACACCAACTCTAACGCATTGGGGAGAGCATGCAGCGCCCCCTTCAGCTGTGCAGCTGGAAGGACCGGGAGGTTCCGCCCCCATTGGCAGGAGTACCAGCAGGGCTACAAGCAGCACGGCCTAGTAGTTTGTCTTGACAGGTACTTATGGGTACATACATTAACCTGTTACTTTTAATGAGGTGCCCAGTCATCTAGGGGGGAAGTCCCACCCGTGTGGGGTTGTGTGCCACCGGTGTGGGGTCATTAAGGTGCGACTCGAGGACGCTTCAATTGGGTAGTGGCTGAGAAAGGTCACCCACAATCAAACATATTTTTCATGTCAAGTTAACTTATTTGTCTGTGCACCTTGTTCATCATGTCATGTGCACTACAGCCGCATGTTTCTCCTACTGAAATGCATTACCCAGCCCACGCACCATCTGAAGTAGCAGTTCGGGGAATACTTACATCTGCATGCAAGCATTGCAGCAGGGCACTACGGGCAGTCTCGCTTACCTTCAGACTGCACATCATCCGGCTAACATTTTGTGAGCCATGTACCCTGCAAGTGTCCTTACAAACCTTCCAGAATTCACGAAAACATGTCAATACGGTTGTATACGTCTGACATGCTGCTTTATTTGGTGTAGCGTGTGGGCTGTAAGGATGAAATTGATAACAACTTTTAGCTTTACTTAACTTTTAGCTTTACTTTACTTTTAGCTTTACGGCGGCAACTGAAGTTTGAAGTACGTTGAGGGTAACGATGTAAGTAGCTATGTAAGTTAAGTAACAGTTCGGAGATTCCAAACGAACAAAACTAACAATTTTCTTGTATGTGTGGCGGCTTCACCTTGCTGTTTTTTATGGCTAAAATAAAAGACGAACCGTGCCTAGGCCAGTGCCGGAGGACCCGGACAGTGACATTGAGGACCGCGACGAGGCACTACAGCCGGAACTCACCGAAGCGGAGCGCAAATACAAAGGCTTCCGGAGAGGCCCGCGCTGCCCGCGATAGGGACAACACATACCACGGCAGGAAGTGTAAGCTAGCCCACCTCATCGACCACCTCCCGCAAGAGCTTTGGGATGCCTTCCTGGCCGACGCGGTGCAGCCACGAGTGGAGGCCTGCAGCGAGCGGGCGGTGCTCGCCAGCCTGCTGTTGGGCTTACTCGTGCGCGGCTTGTTTACCATTCACGTAGCCGACCCGCTCGGCCTGCACGACCAGCCCGTGTACACAGACATCCCAGTCTCCCAGGCAGCCATCCCGGACCTGAGCTGCAGGAACCTGTTCCTGCAGCTGTGCCGCGGCCTGCCCGGAAACGGCGCGAACACACGGCCAAACGCGGCAGTGGCTGCCGTGCTGGCAGCGCACCCTGACCTTCGCGCCCGCCTCGCAGCAATCCCTCGCCACCCCTCAGACACCAACATGGTGGACCACGTCGGCAAGCAGCTGGAGACAGCTTTCAGCAACATGCTCACGCTGCTCTTCGCTGGCAGGCTCAAGAAGTCAGTGTCCCTGGCTGGGGCTAAGGTCCTGGTGGGCACTGAGGAACACCGGCGCAGATTTGGATTCTGGGGGCTGGGTGGTGGGCACCTGCCAGCCTGGTCAAAGCGGCAGTGCACCTATGTGCGCCGCATGGTGTGCGGGCTGGACGTCAGCTGGCTGGTGGAGGAGGGTGGGGTGGTGCCGACTGCAGCCATGCAGGCTGAGGTGGCATTGCAGCGGGGCCTGCTGGGGCTTGAGGAGGGGGAGCTGGTGGATCATGACTGGGTGGAGGATCCAGCCAACCGGGGCCGGCTGCTGCGCCATGCGGTGCACACCACCAGAGAGATGGAGGCAGCCATGGCAGCCTGGCAGCTGGACATGGTGCCCTGGCAGCAGGCTGAGCTCATCAGCCCCGGGCTGCTGCCCAGGCCCCCCCGCCCCCCCACACCCTATGCCCTCACCCCCACCAGCAAGTGCAGTGTTCGGCATGTCTTCATTGACACACGGGGCCTCTACGGCATGATGCGTGACGCCGGCATGCTGGGGGTGCTGACGGAGGAGGGGGTCACCTCCTTGGCGAAGTTCAGGAACGGTGCCCTGCCTGACCCAGCGGAGCCGGGCAAGTACATTGAAGGGCCCAAAGACAGCCATGTGAGTGCTCCTTGCAGTCAGGTGCCAGCCAGTCCTTGGGCGCTCCGTCAGCTGCCATGTGTGCTGTCAACTGCCTTGTGAGCCTCCAGCCAGCTGCCTGCACAGGCTGATGAGGTGCCTTGGTTGTGTTTATGGTGGCTGCAGGTGGCCAACCGATGGGATGCATTGCTGCCCGACCCTCGCCGCCAAAAGCTCGCCAGCCCCAAGCACAGCTTCGCGCAGATCGTGCACACCGATGGAGTCGCCCTCAGCGTGATGTTCCTGCGGCCCAAGCCTGCTGCTCCACCCGCAGAGCTGCCGCGGATGGGCAAGCACATGGGCGCAGTCAACCCGCTGGCCCACCTCGACGCGGAGTGGCTGGGCGTGGACCCGGGCAAGGCAAACATGGCCACTGTGGCGCACGAGGAGCGCAGCGCTGCCGGCACAGTCGTGTCCGTGTGGCAGCGGACGCTTACAGCCGGGCAGTACTATCGCGACAGTGGCATCACGCGGCAGGCCCAGGCGACCAAGACATGGCTGACCCAGGTGAAGCCGCAGCTCACAGCCCTGTCGCGGGTCAGCAGCAAGCCCAGCTCGCTGGCCTCGTACCGGCAGTTCGCCGACACAGTCTTGGCGACGTACGACACCATGTGGGCCGAGGTCTCGAAGCCGCGCTGGGCCAACGCCAAGTTCAGGCTGTACTGTGGCAAGCAGCGCGTGGTGGCTTCGTTTCTGGGCCAAGGTAAGGGCCAGTAGCAGCTGCCACGAGCAAGGCAGCAGTCAACCAAAGTCAGCACACCTGGCCAGCTGCTGCTCTTGCTACCTCTGTTGCTGCTGCTATACCTGACCTTACACATGTGTGCCACTGTGTCTTGCTATGTGTGGCTGCAGCTCATCAAGCAGGCCAAGCAGCGGTGGCCGGACCGCATCCTGGCCCTGGCCTATGGGGCTGCTGGCTTCAGTGGCAGCGGCAGCATTGGCTGCAGGGGTGTGCCAGTCAGCCAGATGCTGAAGGAGGCGGTGAGGCAGTTCCCAGCAGGACGAGTGCTTATGGTGGATGAGTTCCGCACCAGCCGGGTCAGCTCAGCCTACAGCAACCCCAGTGAGGCCCTCCCTGGGCAGCCGCCAGAGTCCTTCAGGTGAGAGGGTTGAGGACAGGGTCGAGGTGAGTGGTTGGCAGTGCTTGGGAGGTGGTGGAGTCAAGGTGACTAGGTAGGGTCAAGATTGGGAAGGTAGGAACATCTTACAAATGTGCATTGCCCCATGTGTCCATGCAGGTGGGTGCGTCCAGTGTACAGCGCGGCGAAGCGTTCCCAAGTCCGGGGCTTGATGTGCTCAACAAGCAACAATATCAGGTAAGCACTGGCCTGACACTGCACATGTGCATGGCCGCAACATATCCCACATGACATGGCACATGGCTTGACTTCATGCACCTCCCACACCCATGTGCAGGTTCTATGACCGGGACGTGTCAGCCGCGCTGAACATCCGCCGCTGTGCAGTCGGCCCAGGCCCACGCCCCACTGAGCTGTGCTACTGGGATGGCCGCCCAGCCATGCCAAAGCCAGGCAGGCCAGGCCAGGAGTGGGTGTACTTGCGTGACAAGGCCCTGTTGCGCAAGTGACGGCGCAAGTGGCGGCGATAAACAGCTACAGCAATGCAACTCAAGAAGACAAGATACCAAACCCCTCACAAAGGGGATGTGTGTGAGTAAGAGCTATAGAGTGGGGTAGAGCTCTTGCTAGTAGTAGACCTGGAGGCACATACACCAGAAGGCTGAGCTGAAGTGCGCAGTAAGCACACTGTCGGTAGCCTTTACAATAATGATCTCGCAGCCTGTATTTGATTACAACTCATGCTTTATTTTGGTGTTGCATGAGGGCTGTAGGGATTAAACTTGTATACGTCTTGTATACGTCTTGTATACGTCTTGTATACGTCTTGTATACGTCTTGTATACGTCTTGTATTAAAACCTGTACACGTCTGACATGTGGAGAGACGTTAGAGGGGGGTGTTGGAAAATGCTATCTACCCATCCAGACGACTGAGACAACACCTGCCAATTTCACGAAGCGCACTTTACGGCGGCAACTTAATCTTGAAGTACGTTGAGGTCGGTATAGCTATGGATGAGCGATGCCTGAAGCTGGTTGCAGGCCGCTTCGAGGTAGACTTGCACCCAAGCCGGTTGAGCGATGTGCAAGCGGGGGTCCAGGAACAGCTTAATGCGCAGCTCTTCAAGTGAGCAGCAGCACGGCCAGCATCTTTCAGGGTGTCGAGCACGTACATTGGATGCAACCAACCGCAGTGCAGATTTCACGACGAATTTGATGGAGTGGTCCTTTCTGTGGGCTCCTACTCCACTTACGCCAAGGAGGTAGACTCTAGACCGATGATGGTTGTCAGTCTTTACTAGCTTGTGAGCTGGGGTCGTCATGCCTTCAGGCCACAGTTCACCCCTATTTCCCATACTGCCGCCTTCAAGTTGAGGCGCCACTGTTGATTTTTTCTCCGCAACCAGGAGCCAAGCTTGGTAAGTCGCTGCACTACATCAAGTATTCCCACAGCTTATCAATGACAGTCGTGCATGCCTTGTGAGCTGCTGCATGCTCCTTTGTGGGTCCTGCTTCACATAGAGGAAATGACCCAACCCTGCCAACCCCTCTCCCACCGCAGTGGGGTCTGTCACAAAGATTGGCATGGACTATGTGGGCCTCTTGGTGCTGGGAGTGCTGAATGCCAGCATACCCCGGGACAATATCCGCAAGGACTTCACCCACCACAGCCAGGTAGAGGTCTTGCACAGGACAGCCTGAAGGGCAAGCACAGGTGGCTATACTCGGTGATGCCATTCTGCTCTAAGTGTCTAACTACCGTGTTTGACTGAGTTTCCTTGCCATTGCCTGCACTGCTCCACATCGACATGCCAAGGCGACAGCTGCATGGGATAGATAGTCAAGCCAGGCCATGGCTTGATAAGTATTCAGCTGATGCACTGCCTGATGAAAGTGTAGCAAGCAAGGCAAAGGATGTGAGGCTGGTGAGGTGTGTTCACATCCACTGCACCCAACAGCCTTACTGCTGCACCTGTCTGCCTGCCTGCCTGCCAGTGTTTTTGTTTTCGTTTGGCAAGTTTCGAATCTTATAGCGCAAAGTGACATGGCCCAGGCTCATACCCTCAATTTCATAGCTCGACCAAAATTTACGGCTCAGGTCTACAATTCTGCGAAATTTAAGCTAAAACGCCTGTTAAAGGTCGTTTTTTATAGCGCGAGCCCGATATCGGGCTCCGTAAGCCTATGAGTTCATAGCGCGAAACGGCCTCCCAAACAGTGCTTTTCATAGCGAACCTGCCTGCCTGCCTGCCTGCCTGCCTGCCTGCCTGCCTGCCTGCCTGCCTGCCTGCCTGCCTGCTACCCAGGCTGGAGAGTGGCGCAGCAAGAAGCAGCCGGGCCACGTGATTCGCGTCGGCTCAAGGGTGGTGTTCAGGGTGGTCAGGTGGGCGTGACCCTGATCAGGGCCGTGCCGCAGCGCAGCAGCTGAATGCAGCGGGGACAAGTAGGCAGGGCGGAGGAGGTGGCGATGCGGTGACATGGAAATGCAGGCGATGCAGTGTGCAGCTGCGTGCCGGGTACTCGGTGGCAGTGGACATGGAAATGTGACGTGCCCTGTCACTCCCACTGCCTGCAGCCTCCTAGTGCCACTGCATTCTGCCCTTATACTGCCCTTTATCCTGCTCCTTACTGTGCCCCTCACTCTGCCCCTCACTCTGTCCTCACAACCCTCCATGTGTGCCTTGCTTTTCGATGCATTCTAACCCCTGTGGCCCCTTGTGGCCCTTTGTGTGGCACTGCAGTTGTCAGAAGGTGGAGACGTTCTTTGGCATCTCTGGCAGCCTGATGACTAAGAAGACAGGCTGCCTGGATTTCCTGTCCACAGCAGGGAAGGAGCAGAATGGCGCAGGGGAGTGAGCAGCAGAGCGGATTGGGCTGAGTCCTGGATTGACCCTCCCATCACCTTGACCCTCACTAGCTGAGTACCTCAGTACCTAAACCTCTGGCTGCAGAAATCAGGTTCCAGTGTTGACTCCCGACTCCCTTCGGCACTGACACAAGTTATATGGAGAAGTGTAGGGGCTCCCCGGCTGGGCATCGAAAAAGTGTATATGTATGTAATGGACCTCACTTCCGCCTTACTGAAGTTGCCGGCACTCCGGTTGGATGGTGACCTGATGCACCCCCCAGCACGGCCGCTCCGCCGAGTCCCTGAGATGTCGCCAAAGAAGAACGCAAGCGCCCCGGTTGCCTAGTTTATTTTGACAGGCTGTTAGGTTTACATGCAAAATACATGCAGGCTGTGTGCCAAATGGCTTACATAGGCTTACACGGGGTAGAGGCTGGAGTGCTTGTGGACGGTAGCTTAAGTGCAGTGAACGTTGTGGTCGTGGCGCTAGGGCTGTTGTGGTGTGCTGCCGTGGTGGGATCTCGACACAGGTGCATTGTGTGGGCTGTAATGCCCCAGCAGAGGCCCATGCAGTGGGACTCCCCTATACAGGCTGGGGCATAGTTGAGCAGCGTGAGTTTGTGTTCAATCAAGCCACCCAGATTAAGGTGGGCATCGACCCCGGCAGTCAGTGCAGCCTCAGGGGTGTGGGATCCGGCGATATGCCAGCTGGTAGCGGGCGGGCGGGCGGGCGGGCGGGCGGGCGGGCGGGCGGGCGGGCGGGCGGGCGGGCGGGCGGGCGGGCGGGCGGGCGGGCGGGCGGGCGGGCGGGCGGGCGGGCGGGCGGGCGGGCGGGCGGGCGGGCGGGCGGGCGGGCGGGCGGGCGGGCGGGCGGGCGGGCGGGCGGGCGGGCGGGCGGGCGGGCGGGCGGGCGGGCGGGCGGGCGGGCGGGCGGGCGGGCGGGCGGGCGGGCGGGCGGGCGGGCGGGCGGGCGGGCGGGCGGGCGGGCGGGCGGGCGGGCGGGCGGGCGGGCGGGCGGGCGGGCGGGCGGGCGGGCGGGCGGGCGGGCGGGCGGGCGGGCGGGCGGGCGGGCGGGCGGGCGGGCGGGCGGGCGGGCGGGCGGGCGGGCGGGCGGGCGGGCGGGCGGGCGGGCGGGCGGGCGGGCGGGCGGGCGGGCGGGCGGGCGGGCGGGCGGGCGGGCGGGCGGGCGGGCGGGCGGGCGGGCGGGCGGGCGGGCGGGCGGGCGGGCGGGCGGGCGGGCGGGCGGGCGGGCGGGCGGGCGGGCGGGCGGGCGGGCGGGCGGGCGGGCGGGCGGGCGGGCGGGCGGGCGGGCGGGCGGGCGGGCGGGCGGGCGGGCGGGCGGGCGGGCGGGCGGGCGGGCGGGCGGGCGGGCGGGCGGGCGGGCGGGCGGGCGGGCGGGCGGGCGGGCGGGCGGGCGGGCGGGCGGGCGGGCGGGCGGGCGGGCGGGCGGGCGGGCGGGCGGGCGGGCGGGCGGGCGGGCGGGCGGGCGGGCGGGCGGGCGGGCGGGCGGGCGGGCGGGCGGGCGGGGTTTGTGGTCATCAAGGGTGCGACCGAGCATGCTTCAACTTGATTGGAGTAGCTGAGCAAGAATACCCACAGTTAAACATGTTGTTACATGTTGAACTAGTTTTGTTTGCCTGGCCATTGTGAGCAACTGACATCAACGGTGGCATTCCGCCACCACCGCAAGGACTGGTTCAAAATGCTTGCGTGGCTCTAACGTGGGGCAGGGCATGATGGGATAAGGTTGCTAGGTTGAGTACGCTACTTCGTCTTGACATATCCCCTTCTTGCCCCAGCCATCATTGCTTGCATGATTGGGTCGAAGAGCCAGTCAGGGAGCAGCCGCCTAAGCAGCATTAAGATCCATGCATCGAATGGCAGGTGGTAGCGAGCCTTGGGGTGAGGGCTAGTCAGAGCGGTATGGATGACCGCAGCCACGTCGCTGGCCTGCACTCGAGTCTGCGACCCTGCTTGCGTAATCTCCTTGATCTGCAGAGGAACGCACAGACAGGCAAGCTGGTGAAGACAGGGGCCAAGCAAAGGGGCTGGGTACGCTGACATTGCTGTTTGCATTAGCATGACGAGGTGTTCATCGTTGCCGCAAGCAAGGCAGGGGTGTGTCAGTGTTTAAGCTTGCCGGTGGGTGAGGCATTATGCTAGAGGCTAGCACTGAGGCTACATTAAAGTCATCTGGTAATTGTTAAGATGTGCCGGCAGGACCTTGCAGGCTTGATTGGTGGATATAGGTCGAGGTAGGCTGCAGGCTGTGTGGATCAGCTACGCAGCCCAGCTCCCCTCAACTGCCTAGTCCCATGTCCCTACACGCACAACGTGTCATGCCCTGCAATGCTGCTGGGAAGGCCTAGGTCCACGTAACATCCTTAGCTGCAGCTCCAGGGCAATCCTGAAGAGTGTCTACTGAGTGACTCAAACCCAGGGCCCAGCCCCAGCAGCACATACCGCTTCCAATGCTGGCCCATACAACTCTTCGTGTTCTGCGTCAAGCTTAGCCTCAGCAGCTGTGGCCGTCTTAAACTTGCTCCAGATGGGCGTCGCAATCGCGCCCGCCTTGATCAATATGACCTGGTTACATCATTGCCGACCAGCACCTTGGCCCTCAACCTTTAGCCTTCATTGCAGTCGAACATCAATTGTGAACCACTACAAAACGATGTTTTGTCTGTGTGGTGTTCCCATGCCCATGGCATGCACATGGCATACACATGGTCATGGTCGCCTACCACCTACATTATTGCCTGACCCCGAAGGGCTATTGTGTAGAGTTGGCATGACAAGCATGCACTGCTGTGAGCTGATGACAGCTCAAAGGGGGGCACATACTACTGTGCCACAGCAGACTGGGTCTTGGGGTAGTGGGGTAGTGAGCTGCATTGGGAACATGGCTGCTTGAAATGCTTTCGCACGGCCACGTCAATACTAAGCACACACAAACAGGGGACATTTAACAGCGCTTTGTTATTTGTAGCCAAAGTTGTATGTTCAAGCCAATGCCCTATCACACAATACCCAAAACCTAAGGGAAGAGTGTTTATGGATGGCATGTGTTACTCAACCTTTGTACCGGACCTCAAAGCACTTTTACCGGTACATATTCCGGCGCGACCAATCGACCAATTGTAATGGCGAGCAGGGTGCTGTGGAGACAATGAGGAGGGCGACCCGGGTAGGGGGTTATGCTGCTACGCTGGGTGAAAACTTGCACGGTGGATCTGGCGTGGAATTTGCACTGAGACTTTGCCTTGGAATTTTGTTGTGGCGCAAAAGTTGGAGCATGTTGTCGACTTATGAAACGTTACCCATTGCCAGACTAAACGCATGGTGGTTCGAGTCACTTGTGTGTTCTAACATGACCTCCATAAACTCCATAAGCTCCACAACCTTCATGAAGTCAACAGATGCTGGTTGGTGGGGTGCCCATCATGGTGACCCTGCCCTCGCACCAGGCTCACCTTGATGCCCTGTGGTGCCAGCTCCCATCGCAGCATGTCTGAGGTTGCCTCCAGGCCAAACTTTGACATTGCATACGCTCCAAACAGCGGAAATGCCACCGTCCCTGCTATTGAACCGATGTTCACAATGCGGCCCTTTGCCTTGCCCCGACGCAGCAGTGGCAGGAATGCCTGCGGGTCAGCAGCACAGGCACAGTTGTAGTAAAGGGCGGAGCAACATTTACTCTGCCCTGCAGGTGTTTAAACAAATAGATAGGAACTGCGAGTGCAACCAGGCATGATATAGCAAAGCTGAGAGGCAGGCCAGGGTGATAGGGGCCCGACCAGGGCCCCCTCCCCTCGCTCCCAAGTCACCTGCGTCACGCGGACCACTCCCACCAGATTGACCTCCAGCACCTCCCGCATCGCACTCTCAGCCAGGAACTCCAGGGGCGCCAGCGCACCGCCCACGCCTGCGTTGTTCACCAGTGCCTGCCTCCAGCACCACACAGCTTCAGGGGTGGGTCCGCAGTCGACCCGGGTCGACAGGGGTACGAGTGTATGGCAGCATCAACAGCAGCCAACACACTATGCTTTAGCTGGTCATGCAAACTCAGCGCGTGCGCACACTACTGAGATGCAGCATTGCTGTGCCAACCACTGTGCAGCTTGCTGGGAGCTGCGGGGTGTTTACTATTTGACTGTCAAGTAAACATATTGAGGACCACACCAGCGACATACATTGTCTCATGCCATGAAGCACAACTGCTCATGCGACTTCCACCGCCTAGGATAAACCATGCTGGCGTGCCGTCAGTGCGCACAGCAAAGAGACTGGCGACGGTGGTCACGTTCAGATTGCTTTGTCACCATGTGAGGTTTGTCAGCGCGGCGTGAACACATCATGTCTAGATCTGGCACCTAAATAGGCCGCGCCCGTCAAATCACCTGCAACCCCAATGACCCTTGCTCCCGGCCGATAAGCTCCACCGCCGCCTCCACTGTTGCGCGTTGTGTGACGTCCACAATGAGTGGGGTGATGAGGGTGCTGCAAGCCTGCAGCCGTGCCGCGTCCTCTGCTCGCCGCACCCCGGCATAAACACGCCAGCCCTGCAGCCAGGGGGTTGCCGCACAAGGGGTGGCCAGGTGGGGGTGGCCGCATGACAGCGCACAAGGGGCAGCTGTGAGCCTGACAGGAGCCGGCCTGGGGTGGCTAGGGGCCGCATAGCTGTTCACTGTCATAATTACCCCGCCACCCGCGCCATGCAGCCTTTGGCCCAGCACTGGACCAGCAACCGAGTCCTGCCCAACCTCCTTCACGAACTCTTCTTCATCACCCCAGCATGCACACTCTGCCACACGCCACTGCAATGTGAACAGCACGATGGTCTAGACTGCAGGCACCTTTGATGCTAGGAGCTTCGCAGCCGCGTATCCGATGCCGGTGGATGCGCCAGTCAGGAAGGCAGCTGACTGCGACGATTGCAATCCGCCGGCGTTACGCGCCGCGTCACCCCGGCCCAGCATCGTCGTACGTTCTTCACAGAACCTGCGCTGGTCTCAGTTGAGCCAGCGTCATTCCAACACCACAGCTATATCGTATAGCTACGATTTCACAATTTCAGGAAATGTGGGCGTCACGAACTCGAAGCCGTGTTTGGACGTTATCAAGCTCACGGATGTTTTGACACGGCGATCGTAGCCACTCGTAACATGCAAGCGTGGTAGCGTCGATGTCATGTAAGCCTAGAACGTCGTGTGCGCTACAAATGCTGCAGTTGTACATTATCGAAACATCACCAGCGTCAAGAGATATGCATCTTAAACACCGTAGCAGTAGCAGTAGCAGTAGCAGTAGCAGTAGCAGTATCAGTAGCAGCAACAAGAGTTAAGAGTTAAGTTAAGGTCCTACCCTCACCACCATCGCCACCATCGGCTAGTGACTTGCCCTGGAGGGTGCCTTACCTGCCATCGCTCTTAGGTGGTGGTGGGTGGGTGAGGCATCATACCAGTGTCTGGCACTAATGCTATCACAAAGTCAGCCGAGAACGCTTAAGATGTGCCAGCAGGCCCTTCAAGGCTTGAATCATGGATATAGGTCGAGGTAGGCTGCAGGCTGTGTGGATCAGCTACGCAGCCCAGCTCCCCTCAACTGCCTAGTCCCATGTCCCTACACGCACAACGTGTCATGCCCTGCAATGCTGCTGGGAAGGCCTAGGTCCACGTAACATCCTTAGCTGCAGCTCCAGGGCAATCCTGAAGAGTGTCTACTGAGTGACTCAAACCCAGGGCCCAGCCCCAGCAGCACGTACCGCTTACATCGCTGGCCCATACAACTCTTCGTGTTCTGCGCCAAGCTTAGCCTCAGCAGCTGTGGCCGTCTTAAACTTGCTCCAGATGGGCGTCGCAATCGCGCCCGCCTTGATCAATATGACCTGGTTACATCATTGCCCACCAGCACTTTGGCCCTCAACCTTGAGCCTTCATTGCAGTCGAACACTAATTGTAGACCACTACAAAACGGTGTTTTGTCTGTGTGGTGTTCCCATCACATGGCATGCACATGGCAAAGACATGGCATACACATGGTCATGGTCGCCTACCACCTACACTATTGCCTGACCGCGAGGGCTATGATATAGAGTTGGCATGACAAACATGCACTAAGTGTAAGCTGATGACAGCTCAAAGGGGGGCACATACACTACTGTGCCACAGCGGGCTGGGTCTTGGGTGGCTGGTCTTGCACCCGCTTGTAGCCCAGGCCAGGGTACTCCTTGCCCTTGGCGGGCAGAGCTCCCTGCTCTGGCCACCAGCACAGCTCCAGTGGCCGCCACCTGCTCTCCCCAATGCGCTGCATGTTCAGCGCTGCATTGCAGTCCCTGTCCAGCCACCTGCCTGGCTGTGGGGCTGGCTTGGCTTTAGCAGCCTTGCCCTTGTCCTTGGTGGGCTCAGCTGCCTGCTCAGCCTTCGTGCGCTTGCTGCGCTTGGCTGGCAGGGGAGTGCTGAGCCCAGGCTCTGAGGCTGCTGGCTGTGTGGCTTCCTGGCTGCTGCGTGGGGACTGTGGGGGCTTGCGGGGGCTACCACAGGGCACCACATCAGGCCCCTCACTGGCTGGTCACGCTGCTGACTCCAGGCTGGGCGCACTAGGCGGTGGTGCACCTGCCCTGCTGGGGGCTTCCAGTCCGCAGGCCTGGTCGCCCTGCATTTGCTCAGCTGCCTCTCACAGGGCTGCTGGCCATTCACAGCTGAGCTAACCCGGGTGGTGCGGTGCTCATCCACAAGCACCACCCTGCCCCGCAGCTGGTCTGTGCCCCTTGGCCTGCACACCACCTTGCAGCAGGCACGCAACACCGCTTCAGCACCCCACCCTCCCTGGGTGCCGATGCTAGCTGCGCCAAAGAAGACTACCAGCTGCTTGGCACGCCCATGGCGCTTCATGGACACCTCCGCCATGTCCTTCTCCAGCTGCAGCCATGCACACAAGGCACATACAAGGTGGCTGATATGGTGGCACACGGTTAGGCATGGCACAGTCAACACCTCTTTCACTTCCTACCAACCCACCACCTCTCAATCCCTTAACCTCCCTCTCTCCCACCCACCCTCATTTTCTTGAAGAAGTGCTCCAGTGCCCGGTCCTGGGCTCCGTACAGCCGCAGCCGCGGTACTGGGCCGCTTCCTCGGAGGCATTGCGCCACTAGGCTCATATCTGCTCACACCTGCTCATACCCTACTTATACCCAGGAGGCGATGTCACTCACTCTCGCACCTCCTAAGGGCACCTCCTATGGGCACCTCCAGAGGGCACCTCCAAAGGGCAGGAGGATGACCCATCAGAACAGCTCATGTGGTGGTGGGGGCACTTGGCTGGGGTAGTGGGCTGCATTGGAAACATGGCTGCTTGCAATGCTTTCTGCACGGCTACGTCAATACTCTGCTTGGTAGGGATGCATTGCATGCCATCCCCACCTCCACGCGTCCCCCCCCACTGCCTCACCTTCCACATGCCACCACCACCACCTTACTCTCGCATGGCAGGGTGCCCTAGCTAGCTAGCAGGTATGACGCCAACAGAGGCTGATTCCTTGCACTCTGAATGGCCCTTGCCCCCCAATTAATAGCTGTTAATTGGAAGGTGGAGTGAAACCTGCAGGAGATGTTGATGTGTCTCGCGCACAGCTTGCCACTCACATTTGTGGCCAGCGTCAAGCCAGTGGCCAGCGTCTGCACCAACCACCTGCGTTGTTCAGGTAGCACGCTGGATGTTGGATACAGTCCTCGATGTCGGTTGGCTGTAAGCGGGTCTGAGCCATGGCCTTGTGGAGGCAGCCCTGCCTGATCTTAGCCCAGTTACGCAATTATGAAAAGACCAACAAGCGCATGACAACAGTGCGCCCTTGCAGCAGTCTTGTGCCTGTCAGGGCTGCTCCATTCCTTCCTAGCCTAAGACCTAGGCCAGCCCACTCCAGGCTTTCCAGCAGCAGGTCTAGCCCCAACTGCACCTGGCCCAGTGCCACGACCCCAGGCCCCCCCACGGGGCAAGTGGTTGGACCAGGACACCCAACGCGTGCCTCGACTTCCAGCGCACTTGGCACTGCCAATGAGATGACCTGGAGGCTCTGCCCCCCATTGGCGTGGGTACCAGCAGCGCTACAAGCTGGTCAGTGACCGGCTGCCCAAGCCTTGGGCTTCAAGGTCAGGCAGAGGTTGCACCGGGCTACAGAGTACCGACATTGATGCGGCGTACAGCGCGAAACAAAACACTGGCAGGTACATGCTTGCAGGTGTATGCCATTGTTGTGTGCTGACCCAGCCCCATCAACCTCCGCTGCCTGGCCACCTCATCCCGCATGGCCTCAGTAGGCACCACCCCACCCTGACCCTGACCCTCTAGCCAGGTCACCTCCTACCCCTGCACACTCCTCGCCACCCAGCTGCGCTGACGCTCAATCCAGGCCGGACCCACGGGCAGCCACAAGCGGCGCTGGTGCTCGTGTGAGCCAGCGATGACCCGGGCTCCAGCCAGAGCCACCCCTTGCTCAACCCTGCGTAGGAACAGCTCAGTGAGGCTGTTGGCGAAGTTGGTCTCCAGCTTGGTGCCCACATCATCCACGGTGTTGGAGTCGTGCTCACAGCTTTGAGGCGGTCGTCGAGACCCGGGTAGAAGGCCAGCACATCCTCCACTGCTGCGCTGGGCTGGGAGCGCCTGCTGGGAGGAGGCAGTCCGCGGATGAGCTGCAGGTACATGTTGCGGTCCGCCAGGTTCGGGATGACCGCGAGCTCAGCTGGGATTTCCTCGAAGACCTCCTGCCCGTCCGGAAGCACCCTGACCCGCGTGAACCAGCCTCGCACCGCGAGACCCAGTAGCAAGCTCCCGAGCAGCGCTCTCATGCTGCAGGCCTCCACCCAAGCCTCGAGTTGCGTGACGACCCGCGCCTCGACCACTTCGGACGCCACGACCAATCCCGCCTCTAAACCAGCAGCGCACACACCCCTCATCACGGTATGCCGTTTGGCCTTCTTCGCATGCCATGTCGCATAACCTATGTCGTGTCGGTCCTTGTGCGCTTCACCGCTGGCCTTCTTGTTCTTCTGCGCCTGGCTTGGCTCTGGCTGAGCCTCGACCTCGCGGTCAACTTCAATGTCCGAGGCATTACGATTACGTTTGAGCTGCCTGTTTCGCTGCATCCTCTACCAAGCTCTACAGAGACATATTAATGCTATGTTACATACTTACGACCTCTAAGGGCCCGATTCGCACTCGCATACTTTTCGATTTGAATTATTCTCGGCCAACCAAAGCACTTTTTCCCGTTTCGAGCCACTGTTGTTCTAAGCCTTTAACCAACACCGCTAACATTAGGGTCGCCACAGAGCGTTCTCCTTTGGAACACAGAAACAATAGCAACAGCGTCGACACAAAAACGCAGCGCCGCTAGCCATGCTGCAATGGGTTTCCTTTCTTTTGCTGCCCTGTCTGCTTTGCCAAGTCAGCACGGCCGACAGCATGTTCGACTGGGCCGCACACAGTGTCCCACCTGCTTTCGACCGTGTACTGGGGCTTTTGCCGGAGTTGCGGCCGACAACGGGGCCAGGGGACATCAAATCGTTGCGTGTGGCGCTGCTGGATTGCCGTGAGCTGTAAGTGGGTCATAACCCGCAGCAGTCACAGCAAGCAATCACATGGAGACAAAGATGCCAGCTTAATCACATGGAGACAAAGATGCCAGCTTCAGGGGAGGGGTTGTCGTATGGGGCAATCCTGATAACCCAAGCAGCGGCACGAAGACGCCTGGTATTGAATATAGAATGAGAGCACCTTCTACTTAGGGAGGGAGGGGCTCTACCTGCACAGCACTGCTTTGGTGCCAGTGCCGACTTGTCCCCGGTGCAGCCGTGTCTGGGAGGCTGGCTTGGGGCCAGGGCTTTACACACCACTAGATGGGAGCTGCCCATTGCTGCAGCCGGCACGGTCTGGCCGGTCAGGGGGGTGTAGGTGGCTGCTTGTGAACATGCATGATGGGCGCCAGCCCCCATGTGGTTGATGAGGATACCAGCATTGTGTCCACAACTAGGAGGATAATGCAGGTGGGCGGTTGAGACGAGCCGGAACCCAAGTAGTCCCAGCTGCTAGACCAACATACCAAACTCAATATGGAAAAGGGTGTCTTCAATCAGCGACAGCACATTGTTCCCCAACTAATGGGTAGGGGCTGTGTTATCTGTAATCCGAACAGTGTGTCTCAGACAAACATCTGGTACCAATACCTAATTTCCTACCCCCACCCCCTTGCGAGGGTCGGGCGATCGATGTTGGCATGAAACACATGCTCTGATGAAAGCATCAGCTCAAGCATTGCCTGGTGCACACATCACTGGGCCTGTGCCTTGGGTGCTCGATCTCGCAGCTTCTTGAAGCCCAATGCTGGGTACTCCTTGCCCTTGGCAGGAAGCCTTGCTCGGTGTTTCCACCTGCACAGCTCCAGTGGGCGCCACTTGCTCTCCCCTGCCCGCTGGAGGTTGAGGGCTGCGTTGCATTCCCTGTCCACCCAATTGCCAATGTCACTAGGGGTGGCCTGGTGCAACCAAGGGCACCACATGAACCCCCGCACTGGCGCCACAAACCGCTTGCTCCAGGCTGACCGCAACAAGCAGTCCTGCACCTGACCTGGCTGGGGCTTATAGCCTTTAAGCCTGGTGGGCTTCCTGCGGTCCAGCTCCTCCTCACAGGGCTGGGGGCTGTTCGTAGCTGAGCTGACCCTGCTGGTGCGGAACTTATCCACTGTCACCACCTTGCCTTTCACCCTGTCGGTTGGCCCGCCCCTGTTGGGCCTCTCCACCACCTTGCGACAGGCCTGCAGCACAGCCTTGGCCCCCCACCCACCCCGAGTGCCAATGCCAGCATTGCCAAAGGAGACACTGTCCCAACATGGCTGACAGCCTGGGACCAAGGTTGCAAGGTTTACATGTGGGCCAGTTGTCGGGTGGGCTGTTGCCCCATATGGGTCCTGGCAGTGGGCGGGCTGGGCGGTACTCTGTATGGCAGTGCATTGCCGCCTTCCCTTCCCTTCCTATAAGTACCGCAGCAGCTGGGCACAGGGATGCTGGGCGATCGTGTGCATGCCACAGGCTGGACATCTTCTCATGGGTGTACCCCAACACCTCTACGCAGTGGGAGGCGGTGCGGAGGGATCTGGACGCGGGGTATGAGGTGCTGGGCGACTTCCAGGACTTGGATCACAGCGGGGTCAACTACACCCAGGTGGACGAGGTGGAGCGGCGCGGCGCTTGCCTGGCGTGGCAGGCCATGTTCCTAGGCAACCTGCAAAGGTAGGAACGGCTACAGTTTAGGGATGGCGTCCAGCCAGGGCCCTCAGGCAAGGCTCATGACAGGGCGGCAAGGTCCGCCAGCAGCCAGGGGCTCCCTGCCACAGTGGATGTGTGCGGTGGCGTGACACATCATGATCTTGCAGCTTAGGAGTTGAGCAACTAGTAAGGATGTGGTCACACGAGTAGGGTTGTGGTCACACCAGACCTAACCCTGCTTTCCAAGCTGGGGCCAGGGGCGGCCTGCCATCCCACCTCTTCCTGCTCTGCTCGTGCCCACTAGGTGGCCTGAGCGTGGGTGGCGCTAGGGCAGGCTCAGGATCAGGCTCGGGATCAGGCCCAGGATCGCAGTCCATAGCCATGCTTGCTGGCTGGCCAGGCACACGCAGGGGGAGTGGGGGTAGGGGAGCAGCATCAGGGGCTTGGGGAGGCTGTACTGCAGGAGGAATAGGGGTGCTGCGGTACCCCGGGGTGGGGTAGCCCACCAGGCATGTCAGAAAGATGCGCAGCACAAACAATGAGCACAAACAATGCGGGGACACAAACAGTGCGGGGGCATACAAGGCGGGGGTGGGTGAGTACCTGCCGTCAATTGGTCTTCCATTCAGCCCTTCGCTCCTCGCGTTGTTTGCCTGGAGGGGTGCGAGAACCTGAGCTGGCATGAGCAGTAGCGATGTGAGGAGCGGGGAGCTCACCGGACTGCACAGTTGCAGCGGACCACACCACAACTACGACGAACCTTGTTTTCGCGGGCTTTCACTCGGATGCGGCTCTTGCTCCGCGGTACTGGGCCGCTTCTTCGGAGGCATCGCGCCACTAGGCTCATATCTGCTCACACCTGCGCATACCTACTTATACCCAGGAGGCGATGTCACTCACTCTCGCACCTCTTAAGGGCACCTCCAAAGGGCACAGCCGCCCGCCAGCATTCCTGCCGATTTAGGCGGAACAGTAACTGTCCACCAATGCTCCAGCCCAACCAAGTTCAGGGGTTGATCTGCCACTCCCGCTGGATTTACTTGCCAAGTTTGTCCAAGTGGCGCAAGGGAAGGGTCTGCAGCTGCCTAGCGCAGCCTGCGCAATGGCCCCAGTGGTATGTGGCTGCAATGGTCCACTGCGCAAGGCAACCCCAAAGGCCAAGTGCCGACTGATTCTGGTTAGGACCAAATGTTGGATTACCGGAAGGTAGGAGGGCGACACCTACCAGCCTAGAGCTGCCATCACTCTTGGGGCCACAGGGCGAAGAGCGCTTCAGGGGTCCTGTGCTGCAGGGAGGTCCAGCCAGGGTCATGTGCCACTCCACCCGGCTGGCTGGGTCGGCCCCGCTGGCACCAGGGGAGCCGCACAGCCTCAGCCCACCTCGCAGCTTGGCAGGTTGGGCATGCGCAGGGAAGGACTAGGCAGGCAAGTCTGTGTGTCTGCCAGGTGGGCAGTGTGCTAACCCCAGCCCTTGCTTTGGCTGTGACATGGAGCTGCAGCGACATGTGACCCTCCGGATGCTGCTGGTGCTGCTTTGCCTCCTGTGGTGTGCAGCAATGAGTACCACGAGTTTGTGAGCGCCCCTGTGAATGGCAGCCTGTACCGGCACCATCACACATCTAGGTAATGGCCATGGGTCTGGGCAGATGTGGACAAGCGAGCGGTGCCCTCCTCAGGCCCCCCTGCTGAGCCCCCCTGCCGCCCCGCCCCGCTAGGGCTGTCATAGGGTAGGCTGCCCTGGTTCTGGCCTGGGCCACAGAGCCCGGGCCCAGCATTCCCTCTCCAGCCAAGCGCAGCAAGCGCACCGAGGCTCAGCCAGAGGCAGCTGAGCCCACCCAGCCCACCAAGGGCAAAGGCAAGGGCAAGGACAAGGCTGGTAAAGCCAAGCCAGCACCACAGCCAGGCAGGTGGCTGGACAGGGAAGGCAATGCAGCGCTGAACATGCAGCGCATTGGGGAGAGCAGGTGGCGGCCGCTGGAGCTGTGCTACTGGCCAGACCAGGGAGCGCTGCCAGCCAAGGGCAAGGAGTACCCAGGCCTTGGCTGCAAGCGGTTGCAAGACAAGCCTCCCAAGGCCCCGGCAGCAGCAGCAGCAGCCTGCTGAGGCACAGTAGTATGTTTCCACTTTCAGCCGTCATCAGCTTACAATCAGTGCATGTTTTCATGCCGAATCTACACAATAGCCCTAACGGGTCAGGCAATAGTGTAGGTGGTAGGCACTCGTGCACCATGTCCATGTGCATTGGGTATACTCCACACAGCCCGTTGGCAACATTGGGGTCGGGCCACTATTACCCACTAGTATTCCCGCTAGTGGCTGCTAGTGGCCACTGCTGGTCCGGCTCAAATGGAGGCCCTAGTGAGGGACAAGGGGGCTATCATAGCGTACCAGACCAACTATTTTGCCAACAAGTGCCATTCAGGACAAACAACCTCTCTCATGCAAGACATCTCCTACCAAGGTGTCGGCCTGCGGCCTTCCATCACCACGTTTTCTTAGGCATCTCCTTGTGGGGCTTGCTAGCTTGCACTGACCCACTACTCTGTGCTTGAGCCTGCCCGCCTGCAGGCTGTTTTGGGGTTATGGCGGTGTTGAGCCCGTGGCCACCACTACAGGGCTGCTCAACCTGGCAGCCTTGGTGCGGGACTCGCAGATTCGACAGGTACAGACCATTGCAGCTGCCCACCAACCCACCTACGCGCCTGCCTGCCCGCTAGCCTGCCAGTTGACTGAGGGAAGTGAGGTCAACAGACAGGGTCAATTGCGGAGGAGAGTTCTCTCTGCTGCCTGTCAGGACTGCTGCCCAGGTCCACATGCCCAGCAGGCCCCCCTCTGAAGCCTGACCCTCTGGCTCATCAGGCACTGGACACGCCAGTGGTGGAGCTGCGCCACATCCACAAGGAGCCCAACCACTCGCGCTTCCACACCTTCCGTAAACTGATCAGGTTTGACAACGTGCAGCCCATCCCCTACCCACCTCCCTGCCCATCTCCCTGTCCACCTGCTGCTCTACCTGCTTGCCCAGCTCCCTGCCAACCCGCTTACCTACCTTCCGCTCCACCTGCCTGCCCACCTCCCTGCCCACCTGCCTTTTGCACCTTTGCTTTGAAGGCTTCCTTCCCCGTGTATTGCAGGTCCATCCTGGCTGTGCTGCAGCACTTTCCACAGCTGTTACCAGCCAAACAGCCCCCCGACAGCATTTCTGCATTCTGCCAAGGTGCCTCAGACAGCCCAACCACAAGCGGGCGTGAGAGCAACCGCATCGCTAGGTAAGTAGCAGGCAGCACTGAGGAGCTGGTAGGTGCCTTGGTGGCTCAAGACCAGGTGCCACAAGCACCATGCAGCCATGTAGCCATGCAGCCATGCAGCTAAGCAGCGGAACTGCCTGGACTCAATGATGAGCATTGCCGCGCAGCACTGAGCAATGCCTCGATCCTCAGGTTTATGATGATGGAGCTGAAGAAAGTAGTGCAGAGACCAAGGCAGTCAAAATGGAGAGGCAGCAGTGGAAGCCAAGGCACATTGGTCGGCAGCATCAAGGCCAACAGCAGGGCCAGCAGCAGGGGCAGTGATGACCTGGAATGGACTGGCTTTTCACGCTTTTGTCTTGCAGGCGCCTGGCAATGCTGGGTCCATTGCATGGCTCAGGCCTGTCAATGGCGACAGGCCAGCCGCTCTCTGGGGCTCACAGCAGCAACATTGCCAAAACTGGCCATGAGGGTGTGCTGGGAGCGCAGCTGGGGCAGGAGCAGGGGCCTCAACAGGGGCAGGAGGGTGACCACTGTGATGCCTGGACAGTGGTGGCGCAGCTGCAGACTTTGTTTCACAACATGGGCGTGGTGAACAATTGGGTGAGGCAAGCTGTTCCCCCTACCCCTACCCCTACCCCTACCCTTCCTGGATGAAGCCAGATGGGGTAGCATGTTGTTGTAATGCGTGGCAAACCCAGGTCAACGCATACACATACGAGACGCGTAAGCACCACAAGGCAGAGGCCCACAGAGCTCTCCAGATGTTGAAGGCAGAGTGGCAGCAGGTGCGCCTGGCCCTGCAGCACTGCAAGTGTGGCAAGCCATGTGTTGCTGCCAGATGTTGATCAGCTAACACCCACGGTAAAGCAAAGGTTGGGTGCCTGATCGTGTGTCATGTTGCACTGCAGGTGGTTGATTGGATGGTTGAGTGCAAGCTGCAGGAGATGTTAATGTGTCTTGCGAACAGCTTGCCATTGGCATGTGTGAAAAACTAACACATATCTCACAAGTCCAGATGTCTTAGAAATCCAAGAACAGCAATGGAGTCGAGGCCAGCGAAGACTGGTGTTTAACATCGGACTAGCCAGCCTTGCTCTAGGGACGGGTGTTTCTTTGGACAGGCTATTCGACTTACAAGTACCCCGCTGTTAGTTTTGAAGAGGTGCCCACTGGTTTAGGGGGAAAATGCGACCGGTGTGGGGTTTGTGGTCATCAAGGGTGCGACCGAGCATGCTTCAACTTGATTGGAGTAGCTGAGCAAGAATACCCACAGTTAAACATGTTGTTCCATATTGAACGAGTTTTGTTTGCCTGGCCATTGTGAGCAACTGACATCAACGGTGGCATTCCGCCACCACCGCAAGGACTGGTTCAAAATGCTTGCGTGGCTCTAACGTGGGGCAGGGCATGATGGGATAAGGTTGCTAGGTTGAGTGCGCTACTTCGTCTTGACATATCCCCATCTTGCCCCAGCCATCATTGCTTGCATGATGGCTGGCATGCCTCACTTACAGCAATATAGATGGAGCACGGTAACCTGGTCAAAACTAACAGCTTAATGCTTGCGCCTGTGTAGCCCCCTTGTCCCTCACTAGGGCCTCCATTTGAGCCGGACCAGCAGTGGCCACTAGCTGCCACTAGGGGATATAATAGGGACCACTAGTGGCCCGACTCAGATGGTGTTAATAGGCTGTGTGGAGTATACCCAATGCACATGGACATGGTGCACGGGTGCCTACTACCTTCACTATTTTATACTATTATCACGCCTACCACCAACACTATTGCCTGACCCGTTAGGGCGCTAGTGTAGAGTTGGCATGACAAACATGTACTAAGTTTAAGCTGATAACAGCTCAGGAGGGGGCACATACACTACTGTGCCGCAGCAGGCTGCTGCTGTTGCTGCTGATGCTGCTGCTGGGCCTTGGGAGGCTTGCCTCGCAGCCGCTTGTAGCCCAGGCTAGGGTACTCCTTGCCCTTGGCTGGCAGCGCTCCCTGCTCTGGCCACCAGCACAGCTCCAGTGGCCGCCACCTGCTCTCCCCAATGCGCTGCATGTTCAGCGCTGCATTGCAGTCCCTGTCCAGCCACCTGCCTGGCTGTGGTGCTGGCTTGGCTTTGGCAGCCTTGCCCTTGCCCTTGGTGGGCTCAGCTGCCGGCTCAGCCTTGGTGCGCTTGCTGCGCTTGGCTGGCAGGGGAGTGCTGGGCCCAGGCTCTGAGGCTGCTGGCTGTGTGGCTTTCTGGCTGCTGCATGGGGCTTGTGGGGGCTTGCGGGGGACCACCACAGGGCACCACATCAGGCCCCGCACTGGCTGGTCACGCTGCTGGCCCCAGGCTGGGCGCACTAGGCGGTGGTGCACCTGCCCTGCTGGGGGCTTCCAGTCCGCAGGCCTGGTGGCCCTGCGTTTGCTAAGCTGCCTCTCACAGGGCTGCTGCCCATTCACAGCTGAGCTGACCCTGTTGGTGCGGTGCTCATTCACAAGCACCACCCTGCCCCGCAGCTGGTCTGTGCCCCTTGGCCTGCACACCACCTTGCAGCAGGCACGCAACACCGCTTCAGCACCCCACCCTCCCTGGGTGCCGATGCTAGCTGCGCCAAAGAAGACTACCAGCTGCTTGGCACGCTCGTGGCGCTTCATGGACACCTCCGCCATGTCCTTCTCCAGCTGCAGCCGTGCACACAAGGCACACACAGGGTGGCTGACATGGTGGCACACGGTCAAGCATGGCACAGTCCACTACTTCTTCACTTCATGCCATCCCACCATTTCCACATACACAACCCACCCACCCACCCTCACACCCTCACCTTCTTGAAGAACTGCTCCAGCGCAAGGTCCTGAGCTCCGTACAGCCTCAGCCGCTGCTGTGCCCACTTGGGGTCCAGGTACACCTCCCACACCGCGTCCCAGGTGGCCAGGGTGACAGTGATGTGCTTCAGGTTGGCGACCAGGGAGGGCGACCAGCTGAGCTTGCTGCTGCCAGGTGCTGGAGGTGGGGTTTGATGGGAGCCAGCCACCGCTTGGTGTCACGGCGGGAGTAGTTCAGGCCGCTGGCATGCTTCACCTGGCCCTTGGTCAGCTTCCACTGGTGCAGCTGGTCTGCCAGCAGCTGGCCTATCGCCGGATCCCACACCCCTGAGGCTGCACTGATTGCCTGGGTGACGCCAGGGTCAATGCCTACCCCAATCTGGGTGGCTGGATCAAACACAAACTCACGCTGCTCAGTTATGCCCCTGCCTATGTGGGGGAGTCCCACTGCATGGGCCGCTGCTGCTGCTGCACTTAGGCGGCTGTTGCTGCTGGCAGCTGGGGGTGGGGCAGGAGGAGGGGGAAGGGGCGTGTGTAGTGCACGCACGCGCTGACACCGTCTGTCTCCACAGTCCTCTCAAAAGCAAACTCCTTGTTGCGAAGCTTGCCTGCGTTGCCCGCACAGGTCAGAGGTCAGAGGTCAGAGGTCAGAGGTCAGAGGTCAGAGGTCAGAGGTCAGAGGTCAGAGGTCAGAGGTCAGAGGTCAGAGGTCAGGTCAGGTCAGGTCACAGGTCAGGTCACAGGTCAGGTCAGGTCAGGTCACAGGTCAGGTCACAGGTTATGTCCACGTCAGGTACAGGCCCTGGTCCAACTTGCTTGGGTTGGAGTAGTGCTGCTGCATGGCCACCGCCAGTTGCATTGAATGCGCGTCGATGGTGTTGCCGTCACCCCTCTGGTTGATGCTGCCCAGCTCCTGCAGCTTGGCGAGCAGCGCCTGGTTGCTGGGGTCCTCAAAGACTGGCATGAGCATGGGGTGGCGGCGCTGGTTCTTGCGTACAAGCCTCCTCTGCAGCTGGTTGTAGGCTGTCTTGCAGTTAGGGTTGGCAAAGAACTGGCAGAAGTCTTCTAGCTGCCTCAGCGTCACTGGGTCCTCGCTGTCAGGGGGCACGGGAGGCCCTGTGGGTGCTGCGTGTGCGAGGGCTGCCAGACCGGCGCTGCAGCGCCTTGGGGTGGGCTGCGTGACTGGCTGAGGCACTGGCTCTGACTCCGAGTCAGACTGTAAGTCCGGCTCAGAGTTACAATCTGACTCTGAGTCAGAGTCACTGTCCCTCTCCATGCTGACAGGCTGGGCAGGGGCAGGCTGGGCAAGGGCACGAATGGGGTGTGGGGGTAGGGGGGGGTGCATCAGGGGCTTGTGGGGGCTGCACGGCTGGAGCATCAGGGGCGTTGGAGTAGCCCACTAGGCAGGTCAGGAAGATTTTGAGTACAAACAACGAGGCAATCACGCGCAACTGGGAATGAACCTCAGCCCGCAGCCGGAGGTGCGCCTGTAGCTTGCGCTTTGTTTTCTTGCACCCGCACAGCACAGCGCACCCGCACAGCACAGCGCACCCGCACAGCACAGCACAGCGCTCGCCACCCGGGACCTTGATCACCTGCAGCTAAGCGGCTACAGTGTCAGCGGCTAGGATGTGTAAGCTGTATGATAATGAGGATGCCCGTGAACGAGTGAGTATGGTTTGAGGACATGGAGACTTAAGCATTGGGGTTTGTAGTGCACATGTCACCTACTTAGCGTACTTAGCCTTCATCCGTTTTTACTGCTTTTGACACACCATCGTGCAGCTACATAGCCGTTGCGAATGTTATGCCAGCGTCCTGCTGGGTGTCTTTGTTTGTATGCTTCATACGCTTTCTGCGATGTTCTGGCTACAGCTGGCAGAACTGCACCCAAGATGCGCAGCAGGAAATGACTTGCAATCTACCGCCTGGCACCAGCTGGACCCTGGATGCCGGCCCCAGGCTGCCAGCCAGCATCGGGCTGCCAGCCAGCATCGCAATCGTGGGGTCCGCGAGCGGTAGTAATACTGTTCGGCTGGGCGCTAGCTATCGGCCTACTCCAGGCACGTGGTTGGCTTCCAGGTTGCCTGCTCCCTCCCAGTTTTTGACCCATGCATCTCATTCATAGCCCTGAACTCGCCAAGGTTGTACTGGGATGAGCTACTGTTCACCCCTTTCCACCCGTCCAGCACCTCAACAGGGCTAGGCACAGCTACGGCTATAGCTGCATGAGCGTGCCTCGCTGCCCCGCCCTGCTTAGACTGTGCTGTTCGTCATGTTTGCAGGAATAACACTGCGCTTCCAGGACCTCACAATGCTCACGGACATCATCCTGCCCCGTCCCACCTCCCTGCCTGCCTACCTGCTGCCTACCACCTGGACGGCCTCAACAGTTGCACACGTCACATATTCAAATGTCACTATCAGGGTCAGCTGCTCCACCATGGGTGCCTTGACACAACTACTCTGCAGCAATGAAGTGAATGGCAGCATGGTCATCACCCGGTGGGGTGTGCTGCTGCGCACATGGAGCACGGCAGCGGTGACGGCGCGCAGTCTGAATGTCACATGTGGCAGCCCCATGCCCGTTGCTTCCTTGCTCTGCACGAGCACGGTGGTGTCACACGCGACTGAGCTAGTGGCTGCGCTGCTGGCTGCGGGCGCGCAACAAACAGTCATGTCTTCCTACATCCACTGCGTGCGGAACATCTCCCTGCAGGTACGCCTTGCAGCAGTCAGCTGCAACGTGCATCTTGACATGGCATTGGCTGTACATGCCATCAGCCCTGACTGACTGGCTGACAATGCCTGAAGCCAGGCCAATTCTTGAACACCCCTGACTCAATTCTAAGTGGTGTAACTCAACAAGAACGACAACAAGGACAAGAATGTTGCTGTGCTGTGGCTGTCCAGGGTGTCAGACCCAGCCAGGACGTGGCCTACAGTCAGGACCCAGTGGCCAAGCCCAAAGGCTCCATCATTATCACAGGTGCATGCTAGGTGTGTGTCAGGCTTGGTGTGCATGTCACAAGTGCCATGCTGCTCGTAAGGTTGAAGCGCCATGAATACCTTATGGTACCTTACGGCCAGCACCTTGGCTCTCAACCTTGAGCCTTCATTGCAGTCGAACACTAACTGTGGACCATACAAAACGGTGTTTTGTCTGTGTGGTGTTCCCATCGCATGGCATGCACATGGCATGCACATGGCATACACATGGTCATGGTCGCCTACCACCTACACTATTGCCTGACCCCGGAGGGCTATGTTGTAGAGTTGGCATGACAAACATGCACTAAGTGTAAGCTGATGACAGCTCAAAAGGGGGCACATACACTACTGCGCCACAGCGGACTGGGTCTTGGGTGGCTTGTCTCGCAGCCGCTTGTAGCCCAGGCCAGGGTACTCCTTGCCCTTGGCTGGCAGAGCTCCCTGCTCTGGCCACCAGCACAGCTCCAGTGGCCGCCACCTGCTCTCCCCAATGCGCTGCATGTTCAGCGCTGCATTGCAGTCCTTGTCCATCCACCTGCCTGGATGTGGTGCTGGCTTGGCTTTGGCAGCCTTGCCCTTGCCCTTGGTGGGCTCAGCTGCCGGCTCAGCCTTGCACAGGCGCTACACACTGATAACCCTTTTGGTCACAGATGACACTGCATGCCTGGTAGTTGTCCCCTGCCCCCTTTCCACCCACCCCTTCCTGCGCCTCTGCCCACCCACAACTCCCCTTGCAAGTGCCTCCCTGGCCATGCGAAAACCTGCCTGCCCACCACATGCTGGCCTTGCCACCCTTGGCGTCGTGCTCCTAGGTGCTCATACTCCTGGCACCCCACGGCCCGAGCTGGACTGGGCAGCTTGGGACAACATGCTCTTCCTGGGCCAACCAAGTGCCCAAGTTGTGCTCATCAATCTGACACTGGCCAACATGCCAGTGGGGCCCTCCAATGAGTCCCCAACCGCCTTCTTCACCGCTGCAGGCTTCATGGCCACGTTTTCCAGGCAAGCGAACCTCACTTGACCAACCCAAACTCAACAGCAGGCTGTTTATCCTTGGCAGGCTGGGCAAGAGGGGAGGGGAGGGCTAGGGTGAACTGGCTGCAGGCTGTGCTGCCTGCACGTCTTGGTTGTTTGGCAGCACTCGGGTGCAACCCATCGTGTTTCTCACCTGCTTGACATGCTCCTGGCTCTGGGCTGTGGGCATACCTTCCTTCACCACACCGGGAAGCATGGTGAAGCAATCAATAGCAGCAGCCAAGATGCCCATGAGCACCTGAGGCTTGGGCTTGAGCAGCGGGTTACGTAGCCAGTGCTCATCTGATGGTATGCTTTAGTAACCCTTGCCCTTGCCAGGCATGGCAGCTAGGTGCCCCTCAAAAACGCTGTCAGCCAGAGCAAGGCGAGGACCTGCTCATTGTCATGCGCCAGCCACAGCAGGAGCGCAAAAGAGGAATCCACGACAGCAGCGTTGTTTATATGTATGCTGCATGGCTTTGTACTGTGGTTCACGCCAGCAGACCAGCATGGCCTAGTTCAGCTGCTGGCATGCCACCTGGCATCCCTTCCAACACCTCCCCCATCACCCCCTGTGCCACAGCAGCCCCGGCCCCCGCCCCGGCCCCCGCCCCGGCCCCCGTCCCCGCCCCGGCCCCGGCCCCGGCCCCAGCCCCGGCCCCAGCCCCAGCCCCAGCCCCAGCAAGGCCACCAACTGTCTGCAGCCCTCCTTGTTGTTTGTTCCACGATACCTGGTGGTGCAATGCGAGGTGCAGTCAGGCAGGTTCCCTGGCTCTATAATAGGGTGGGAGCTGCAACAGCCAAGTCAGAGTGAGCTAGTGGTCACCGCTGATGCCCCGTCCACTGCTGCTGACTGCACCAGCACCCTGACAAGGCTCATGCCCGCGGAAAACTGGTGGACCCTATGCAGTTTCCCTAGGTAACCCACCTCAATAACAAGACTGGTGGTGGGCCCCAGTGGGGGGTTGTGACAGTGGCTGTCACCATGGTGCTGCTTTGGCAGAGGTGCTTTCTATCCCATCAACAAGCTAGAAGTCATCAACTGCACGCTCCTGCTGCCACAAGACGAGGTGAGCGGCCCGCACATACAGCACCTTGGCTCTCAACCTTGAGCCTTCATTGCAGTCGAGCACTAATTGTGAACCACTACAAAACGGTGTTTAGTCTGTGTGGTGTTCCCATGCTCATGGCATGCACATGGCATACACATGGTCATGGTCGCCTACCACCTACACTATTGCCTGACCCCGGAGGGCTATTGTGTAGAGTTGGCATGACAAACATGCACTGATGTGAGCTGATGACAGCTCAACAAAGGGGGGCCACACACTATTGTGCCACAGCGGGCTGGGTCTTGGGTTGCTTGTCTCGCAGCCACTTGTAGCCCAGGCCAGGGTGCTCCTTGCCCTTGGTGGGCAGAGCTCCCTGCTCAGGCCAGTAGCACAGGGCCTTCAAAGGGCACCTCCAATGGGCACCTCCAAAGGGCACAGCCCCCCGCCAGCATGGCACACACATACAGCGCTGCTATGATCACTAGCACTGCGTCCTCACCAGCATCCTTACACGGTCACTCACAGGGTTGGATGTCACCATTGTCTATGCATGGCGTGCACCCAGTCAGTGTTTCTGATGAGCCCAGTTTTGCTTTAATACCCCACAAACACACAATGCGGCCAGATCAATTCGTGTTACACAACTGGCTAGGACAGGTCGTTGCACCTGCACATCCCAAGCAGAGATGCAACAACCATTTGCATACAAGCATCTCTAACAGGTACAATCAACTCCCTTTGTGGTTGCGCCTCCAGCCATTACTTCCTTGTTACTCTGCTGCCCGGTACAACCTCTGCATGGCCTTGGGCAGCTGGTCATTGACTAGCTTGTAGCGCGACATTCAACATGGAACAGAGTATTGTTTGTGCACTCCCTCCACTCCAACCTTCAAGACTTCAACGTCATTACTCGCACCCCTGATGGCTACAAACCGCATCCATGGTGGGACATATCCTCCTTCATGGTACCACTTGCTCCTTGCCAAAACTAACAGGAGGCTGACAGCCTGCCTAGCTACCACGCCCTTCAGAGAGGCACTTTTTGCATATGGCAATCAAGGAAGCAGCCCAGTTGACGCAGGCCATCAGTCGACACCAAAGCCTCGAGCTTGTTACATCCTTTGACTTGTTGCTGAGTAGTATACTGACACCATGAGATAACCTACATAAGATAGAGAATGTACCCAACATTGTACCCCAACATAGTAGAGCGGGAAGCCTAAACAGTGGAGCTTGCCCGCTTAAACCAGCGCTTCACAAGGGATGTAGCAGGGTTCAGCGACTGGAGCAGGCGAGCGACATTGAGCAATTAGTGGTGCAGATGCTGTGTGTGCGTGCTGACATCCCATGTAATGAAGTGAGTCCTAGGTCCACCTCGCTTACTTCATCTCCCGGTCATCCAGCCACTTTCCAGCCAGTCTCCAAACTTGCACTGGCTGGTGCAATGACCTGATGCTGGCCCCATGTGCCACAGGCAGCATGGTGGACATGGGTTGGCGCAAACGTCAGCGACACCCAGTATGTGTGGACGTTGGCGCTTTATAAATTCCAGGTGTGTGCACATAAGGGACATCATGCAGCCTTTTGAGCTTGAGCCAAGAGCCTGGGGCACAGCCTGGGGCACAGCCTGTCTTCAGCTTCTTCAGCTCACACGGCAGTGCAAAGGTGGGTCATGTGTCTACAGAGCCAACGGCGTGACTGTTGTTGCAAAGGTGCTACATGTGACTGGGGCACCCCAAGGTTTGGCTGAGCCCAGCCATGAGCATCACTGACTACAACTCTGGTGCTTTAACTGGCGTGTCATTGTGGCCAGCATATGCCAGCATTGTCCCAAAACAACTGGGCAGGCCTGTTCAGTCCCTGGCCTCTCAGCCTGCTGGTGAGGTGTTCGAGCCCTGGTGCCGTGTGCCCAATGTCTGATTGCAATCATTGCCGCCCTGTCTTGCTGGGTCTTAGGCGGAGGATGCGGTCCTGAACAGCTCCATGACAGTACGCGAGCTTGTGACGCACAGGAAGTCCCTTTTATGGCGAGACGTGAGTGGGCCCAGCACCTCCCCGACAGCCCAGCGGGCAACAAGCACCAACGCAAAGGCAGGATCATAGGGCCCTTCCTAGGGGTGTTGTTTTGTCTGGTTGGAGTTATGGTCCCATGCGTATGGCATGGCCGCCTTCCACCTGCACTAGTGCCTGACCCCTGTGACAGGGCTAAAGTTCAGAGCGGGCATAACAAACATGCTCTGATGTGAGCTGATGATAGCTCAAGAGGGGGCGCATACACTACTGTACCACATGCTGCTGCTGCTGTTGGGCCTTGGGTGGTTGGTCTCGCAGCCGCTTGTACCCCAGCCCTTGGCTGGCACCATGTGGGTGGTTTGCAGCTTATAGGGTGACAAAGACCATGACCACTAGCTCAGCACCTTAGCCCTCAACCTTGAGCCTTCATTGCAGTCGAACACTAATTGTGAACCACTACAAAACGGTGTTTTGTCTGTGTGGTGTTCCCATGCTCATGGCATGCACATGGCTTATACATGGCATACACTTGGTCATGGTAGATAAGGTTGATGGATGGGTTGATAAATGACCAACCACTTCGGTGCCCAGCATCAGGTCGTGTGGTGTTGTATAAGGGACATCTGGCGTTGCTTTTGTGATGAGGCAACTTCAGATGTCACCTTCCACAGGTTGTCACCCGGTAGGCAGAGGCAGGCAGCAACAAGATGGCGCATGGAAGCAAACATCTTGTCCTGTAGATTTTGAGACTCCTACTCCTCTACCGCTCCTTGGACCTCCGGATTCCAAAGCCAGAGCGTTCTAGCTGCAAATGGCTCCATGTAACTGAGGATGCCGTGGGCGGCGGGGAGGCGGGGATGGGTCAGGGGCAGAAAGGCACAGCCTTGGATGAGGCCATCATCAATAAAGGGGCCTCACTAGCGCGTCCACTCCCTTTAACAACATCATGTCATGGCATGTAGCGTGTGTGTGCATCTCTACATATGTGCATCCTCGTTAATTAACATTACGCCCCAATCGAGAGGGGCCTTCAAGCCAGGGTCGATCATGGCACCGCACAGTCTCGACGGTGCAACTGCAGCTTATTGAGGGGTGGCGGCGCATCAGGGTCTTCTGGCTCCTCTGGCTCATCTGAGTCTGCTGGGTCTCCTGGGGCTTCTGCCTCCTCCACATCCTCCGGCACACAGGTCAGCACATGGCGGTGGAATGCCATCCACGCTTGCCACTCGGGGTCCTCCAGCGGGGTGCCACACAGCTCGGAGCTGCTGGAGTAGAGGCCGTACTTGCACACCACACGCACAAACAGCTTGGACACCTCGTGGGTGATGCCGTACTTGGAGCGGGCTCCCTTGGCCCATAGCTTGACGTAACGCTCTGCATAGCAATGCGTGAGCACATCATGCAGCATGTGGGGCTGTTGGCATCATGGGGTGCGCGCACATGAGGAATAAAAAGCCACACTCTTCCATATGGGCATCACCTTGCTTTGCATAGGACACAGTGAGTTGCAATGGCCACCACTCTTACCTGGGTCGGCAAAGATCTCCCGCGTCTTGACAGCCATCTGCTTGGGAAGGGCGCCGATGGTGTTGTAATCACTCTTCAGTTGCCATCACTCTTCAGACTGCCCTTCCCAACATATGGTGTGCAGGTGCGCCTGGTCAGTGTGGGGCGGCAACTTCCTTCAGTTCCACTCCTGGTGCATGACACAGGTGGGACTGCTGCCCTTGCCTTCCTCGTCATCTGCAGTCCAACCTGCCCACCACCAAGGCTCTGGGGGCTGGGGTGGACGTGGGGTACACACGCATCCCTGCAGCCGTGGCTGGCACCAGCATCTGTGCTGCATCGCTGACAGCCATTCAAAGCCGGCTCAACTGGCATCAGGCCATGCAGGCCAGCCATCATGCACACGACTGTGTCCACGGCTTGCTGAAGCACGCCCTGCGCCCTGATGGCTTGCCTGAGGACACAGCCCAGCTGCTCTATGACCCTCACCTGAGGTCCCTGTGCAGGTGTGCTGCGCCTCAGTGGCCTAGGGCCCACCTTTTACCCCTTGCAAGAGTCGGTGAACATAGTGCACCGAGAGTGGAACTTTGGGGCCTGGAACGATGGACCGGTGTATGACACCCCCCAACACATGCTCATGGCAGTGGCTAGCACCCAAGTAGACCTGGTTGGCCTGCTGGACAACCGGCCTGTAGGTGTGGGTGTAGGTGTGGGTAGGGGTGTGGGGTGTGGGTAGGGATGTGGGTAGGGGTGTGGGTAGGGGTAGGGGTGACTTGGTCTGGCACCTGACGTCATGTGTTACACCACCCTTGTCATTGCCATGACGTGGCACTTGTTTGTCGCATTTGCCGCTGCAACACAGTTTATATGCAGTATATATATAGTATATGTATACCATAGTGATACGCCTCGTTGGTGATATGCTGATTTGGTGAAGCTTCGTTGGTGATATGCTGATTTGGTGAAAATTAACAAAGCGGGCCCAAAGGCCCTCTCAGCACATATTTGGTGACAGCGTCTGGCTCAAATACTAAAGTGATACATGTTTAGTGACTCTCTATTCTCAATACATCTACGAAGCCAGAGGCTGCTAAGTGCAACACCTAGCAATAGTACATTGTCCACACATGCATTTGTTCACTACTGGGGCAGCCGCCTCTGTTTCAGCTTTGGCGCCATCTACCATGAAGCTATGGTGAGCTTGAGGGTGCTGATACAAGTTTGGTGACAGCCGCATGCTCAAACACTTGGTGATACAGTTTGGTGACGAATTGATTTGGTAAAATCACCAACAAGGCGTATCTCTACGGTAGTTTGTAGCATGTACATAGACATATGTGTAGACAGTATGTGTTGTGGTGCAGGCTTGACCATGTAGTATACTCCATGTCCAGTTTGGCTGTAGGCGCTGGCTGACCGCACGCTGTTCAGCGGCGACCCCTTCAGGCCCCAAGCATTGCTGCTGGACCTGGCAACCGCCCCCACTTGCCTGAGGTTGAGCGGGCCAGGCACTCAGCTCACCCTCAGCAGCTTGGTGCTGGCCAATGCCGCGCCCCTGCTGCCCAGCCTGGTGTGCGGGGCGGCAGCACGGCAGCAGGGAGTGGCCTGCAGGCCTACAGCGGACTCAGCAGGCGAACCTGTAGCTGACAGCCTTGATGACGTCAGCCGGGCAGTGTGGCTGGCCACGGGGCTGGCTGACTTGCGTGGTGTGGTGCCCCTGGCTCCCCTCTGCCCCCCTGACCTGGTAACCGCCCTGGGCGGCCTCACCAGCCTGCTGTGGCTGTTTGCCACCCCCCGCACCCACCTCGCTCAGCAGCCACCCCTGGCCAGCGCCCCCCTGGTGCTGCTGAATGTGACGCTGCTGCTGCCTGACCTGGAGATGCGAGCCATAGGGGAGCTGGCAGCTGGCGGCAGCACCCGGGTCAACCTGCGGGCTGACACCCTGGACCTGCTGCGCACACAGCTGGCCGGGCAGCAGGTGGGGCAGGCCAGGGGAGGTTGCAGCAGGGGCCCGACCTCTGCTCCTTGTCTGCCCTGTTGCCGACAGCTGGCCCTGCCAGGACAAGGCCAGGTCTGTGTCCAGGGTGCACTGCTGCGTGCCGGCTGCTGCTGAGCCTGACTGCCCCTGCCAATGGCTGCCCTCAGGTGGTGCCGGCTGCCTGGCCCCCTGGCGGCCTCAAGTTCCCTACCTTCTCATGGTCAGCACCTTCTCATGTCCTAGCTGAGGCCCCCTTGAGCTCAGCACCCCTCCCTTACCTCCCTCACCATTGCCCCGCCATCACCACCAGCTACTTGCCTGCAGCGCCATGCTTCGACCACATGCACCTGCCCAGCCCAGGCCCCGCTGCCCTCCTGCTCCTGCTGCTGCATCTGCTTGTGCTGCTGGTGCTGACCAGGTTTGGCATCAGAGGCCTGGACGTTACGCTGGCGCCCTAC
>JASKMD010000017.1:4516284-4619194 GCA_030144725.1 Haematococcus lacustris
CTTGATGGCCTGGGTGACACCGGGGTCCACCCCCACGGCTATGTGGGTGGCTGGGCTGTAGTCACTCGTTGCTGTGAGGTCACGCCCTATGAATGGCAGCTCCACTGGCTCATGGACTGCCTGGCTGCGCACAAAGTGAACACTGACGCTAACCCCATCCGTCTCCACCCTACAGGCAAATTCCCACCCGCTGTTCTGCAGCTGCCTGTACTGGATGAACCGCTGCCAGTGGGGCAGGCTGTCAGCCTCAAACCTGGCCCATGTCAGGGTGTCCTGGCCCAGGTCCACCAGCAGGCCACGCAACACCCTGTCATCAATGACAAAGTGCCTGGCCCGCACCCCCGCCATAGGGAGCATGGTGAAGGGGGCGGGCAGGTGCGAGGACGGCGACTGTTGCCATGGGGTTTGGCATGAGGGGCTGTCTGCCAGGCCTTTAGGCTGCGGTTCAGGAACAGGACGTACCGCACCCTGTTCTCTATGGGCAACCAGCCTGCACCCCCCTTCCCTATCGAGTCTACTCCCGCCTCCCACTCAGCCGGCAGCCCCAGCAGCCCCCTGTGCCAGATTACCTCTTCCCGCCACCCATCCTGCCGTAGCACACTATTGGGTGGCAAACGCCACTTGTGCTCCCGGTCTGGCTGGCTGTAGTCAAGCCTACCTAGCACCAGTTGGGGGAAGAGCTTCTTTGCCTCCTTGCTGAAACCTCCTGCCACCACCCCGACTGCCTTGGCCCACCAGCTGATGAAGCGCTGCGGGTGCAGGTAGTACTCCGTGATGCTTGTGATGATTTTGGTTGAGTTGGCGTTGAGGGAGTTGATGTCGCCTTGCATGTGCACCTGGTCCAGTTCCTGAAGCTTGGCAACTGGCCATGCACTGCTGGGCTGCTCATACACGGCCACCTCACCGGGCAGCAACCTGATGCCGCGGTGGTGTGGGCCACGCATCATGTGTTCCTGCACACTTGCGTTGGTGAGCAGGTCCATGGCAGCCTTGATCTGTGGCAGCAGGTTGGGGTCCTCGATGTCCAGCTGAACTGGGGGAGGCAGCTGGTCTGGGGGGGCTGCACTGCGGGGTGAGCGGCATGTGGGGAGACGGGGGTGAGAGTAGGGAGGGCAGGCTGGGTCAGGTGGGGGAGGGGGGCATGGGGCTGGACCTGCTGCTGGGAAGTCTTGGGTGGGCTGGGCTGGACTGGGCTGGCCTAGGAAAGAGGCAAGCAACACTGACAGGCACAGGACTGCTGTTAGGCAGCATTGCTTGCTGCCCATGGTCATGCGCTTGTTAATCTCCACCACAATGGCGTCGACTTGTGCGGGGCTGAGATCAGGCAGGGCTGCCTTCACAAGGCCACGCAGGCCAGCCTTGATGACCTGGCGCCTCTCTGCAATCACTACCTTGGCAGCCTGCCCCTGCCCCTGTCCCTGGACTTGCTGCCCACTGCCACTGGCGCCTGCAGACACGGGAAAGCACAGCACACGCACGGCAGGACTTGATGCCCGAGGTCGCAATGTCGCGTGGGGCACACTGCGCCGCGTCGTCAGTTAGCTTCGGGGCCTTTCCTCAAGCTCTGCGGCTTACCGGCTGCGGAGGGTGCTGGGGAGACGGGGCGCTTGCAGTTCCTTTTCGGGGACATCACAAGGACTGAGCAACACCATCGGAGAGCAGTAGCCGTGCTGGGTGGTGCATCAGGTCGCCATCCAACCGGATTGACGGCAACCGGAATGAGGCGGAAGTGAGATCCATTACACATATCACTTAGCGGTTCATAAACAGGACGTACCGCACCCTGTTCTCTATGGGCAACCAGCCTGCACCCCCCTTCCCTATCGAGCCTGCACCCCCCTTCCACCAGCACACTTCAGGTCCGCTGCATGCGGGCCTTCTAAGGGCAGCACACCACCCTGACAAGCCAGTCAGGTATATTAGACACCTCATATGCTCCTGTCACATGAAGGTCTGGCGGTTGCAGCAGCGTGCACTGACAGCGACAGTGCCCTGCTGCGGCCTTAGGCGCACCGCCTGCCAGCAGAGACTGACATCATTGTAGGTGGGGCCCGCTGGAGCTGTGCTACTGGCCAGACCAGGGAGCGCTGCCAGCCAAGGGCAAGGAGTGCTCAGGCCTGGGCTACAAGCGGCTGCGAGACAAACCTCCCAAGGCCCAGCAGCAGCAGCAGCAGCCTGCTGCGGCACAGTAGTATGTGCCCCCCTTTGTTGAGCTGTCAACAGCTTACAATCAGTGCATGTTTCTCATGCCAACTCTACCCTGTAGCCTCAACGGGTCAGGCAATACTGTAGGTGGTAGGCACTCGTGCACCATGTCAATGTGCACTGGGTATACTCCATACAGCCCATTAACACCATTTGAGTCGAGCCACTATTGCCCTCTAGTATTCCCGCAAGTGGCTGCTAGTGGCCTCTACTGATCCGACTCAAATGGCGGCCCTAGTGAGGGACAAGGGGGCTGGCGATCGCAGCAGATTTGGGATCTGGGAGGATGACTATAGGTGTACTACCTTCATATGCCTGCTGGCATGCTACAGAGCTACTAGATGCTGTAACGAGTGGCAAGCCTGCAAATGGAAGGAACCGTTTTGGATTCTAATGTTTTTGTAATCTGTTTTTCTTTTCAATATGCGCCTGCACACGAATGTCACATAAGCATAGTTACGCCAGACGGAAATGCTAGGCATCTAGAGCGCCTTTGCCACGATGAGCCTGTTGCTCAAGTTCGAGTGCGTGTGCCCGCTATATAGGCTCTAGTTTGCAGTGGCATCTGGCAATGGCGACGTCACTGCGTGTCGCTACGCCCGCAGGACCAAGTCCAACAGGGTCAAGGGCCTCGCCTTCCATCCTAAGCGACCATGGGTGCTGGCATCGCTGCACAACGGCGTCATCCAGGTTCATGAATGGAAATCTGCAAGCACAGCTGGGCGCAGCTCGGCCCGGCCCCATCAACAGTTTTCCTGTGCCGACCTTGCAGCTGTGGGACTACCGTATGGGCTCCCTCATCGACCGATTTGACGAGCACGAAGGGCCAGTTCGCGGTGTCAACTTCCATCGGTCCCAACCCCTCTTCGTGTCAGGCGGAGACGACTACAGGATCAAGATCTGGAACTACAAACTGCGTCGATGTCTGTTCACGTTGCTAGGACACCTGGACTACATTCGGACTGTGCAGTTTCACAACGAGTATCCGTGGATAGTGTCAGCATCAGATGACCAGACCATCCGGATCTGGAACTGGCAGTCACGTACTTGCATCTCTGTGCTCACCGGGCACAATCACTATGTCATGTGTGCCTCCTTCCACCCCAAGGAAGACCTGGTTGTGTCAGCCTCCCTGGATCAGACAGTCAGGGTGTGGGACATTGGAGGTCTGCGCAAGAAGACAGTTTCGCCTGGGGGCGAGGACATGCTTCGCATCCCCCAGGTGCGCCCTCAGCATCCCAGCCTAGTCACTGTCAGCTGCACTTGCGTCAATGGCTGACCTTGTGCAAGTCGTGGATGTCTGGCACTCAGATGAACTCCGACCTATTTGGGGGCGGCGATGCGGTCGTGAAGTATGTGTTGGAGGGCCATGACCGTGGCGTCAACTGGGCATCCTTCCACCCCTCCCTACCACTGATTGTGTCTGGAGCTGATGACAGACAAGTGAAGCTGTGGCGATACAACGGTGAGGAGGCTGCAGGTGCTGATGCAGCTGCTGTGCATTAAGGGTGAATGAAACATCAGGACACGGCTGTCTATTATGCAAGTGATATGGAGCACATGCTTTGCTACTGCTTGCAGAGAGTAAAGCCTGGGAGGTGGACACTTTGCGGGGTCACACCAACAATGTGTCCTGTGTTCTGTTCCATGCTCGCCAGGTGGGCTGCACAGTGAGCACAGCTGGTGTGGCCTAGCTGAACATTCCCAGCAGACAGATGGCCAAGTCACTGGCACTACAGCTACTCAGAACAGGCAGCTACACAATGCCAGCATATCTGGAGCAAAGCATGCAGCTGCGTTTTGGTAGTAGGTTGCCTCGTTACAAGCAATTTGAGTCAGAGATGGTCTGTGAAAGAACATAGCGACGCACCTGTCCCATGGGGCCAGACACGGGGCCAGCTCCACTGTAGGCTTGACGGTAAAGCCATCAAGTTCCCAGGCATGCAGCAAGGCCAATGCAGACCCTGAGGTGCATCCAGTGTGTCACTGTGTCTGGCCCTGCATGCACAGGACCTGATCATCTCTAATAGTGAGGACAAGAGCATCCGAGTGTGGGACATGTCCAAGCGCTCAGGCGTGCAGACATTCCGCCGGGAGCACGACCGCTTTTGGATCCTTCAGGCGCACCCCGAAATCAACCTGCTGGCAGCGGGGCATGACGGGTGCGCCCAACAGCCCCAAGACAACAAAGACCGGGTCAAGGCACTGGCATGCATTGCTGCAAGCGCCATCTGTATAACGTGCTGCAGGGGCTGGTTTAGGCTGGGGAGCAATGCGGCAGGGTGGCATGGAGAAATTCAGCCATTGCTAAGCATGTGAAGGATGCAGGCTGTTGGGCTTGAGCTGATGGCTGGGTAGTGCGCTCTGCTCTCTTAGCCAGGCTCATTGTATTGGAGTAAGGATCATTGGCAAGCGGTTTGTGTCCGACTGCAGCGGCATGATTGTGTTCAAGCTGGAGCGCGAGCGGCCGGCCTACAGCACTCACGGCAACCTGCTCTACTACATCAAGGACCGCTACCTGCGCATCTTTGACTTTGCGACGCAGCGGGACACACCCAGCATCTCCATCCGCAGGACCGGCGGAGCCGGAACCAACACAGTGAGGCAGCCAGGCAGGCGGACAGCATCCTCCTTTCATGGCAGGGCACGAATGCCTGTGGGCTGCAATCAATATTCAACGTGCCCAGGGTATCAGCAGTGATGGTTAGATTGGTAGCTGTGGTCACCACATATGTGAGCCTCTTTAACGGCGATGAGAGTAATGAGCTCATGTGCTGCCACCTCCACCATCACATGTGTCCTGTATGGTTGCAGGGGCCCAAGACCCTGCACTACAACCCAGCAGAGAACGCGCTGCTCATCACCAGCGATGCGGAGGGCGGCAGCTTCGAGCTGTATATCCTCCCTAAGGAGGCGGCTCGGGGTGACACAACGCCGGTGGGTGTGCCACCAGTGCTTGCAATGGAAATGAGATGCGGGAGTGGGGTAGGGTATGACGAGACATTGTGCATCCTGCAGGCACGACAGGAGCAAGCACTGACGCAGCCCTCACAAGCATGGTGCTTGCAGTTGATGCACTGGCAATGTATGATATCACAGTAAGCCACGGTTGTATTGTCCTGCCTTGTACTGCCTGGCCTGCAGGAGGCCAAGCGTGGCCTCGGGGTGTATGCTGTCTTCATCGCACGCAACCGCTTTGCTGTTCTGGACAAGGCATCGTCCACCATACAGATCCGCAACCTTCAAAACGAGATCACCAAGAAGTGTGCACCACCTTGCGCCACCACAGATGCCATCTTCTATGCTGGCACAGGCATGCTGCTGTGCAGATCGGAAGACAAGGTGGGTGCTGCTGACTGTGCACCCAAGAGCCCGCTGCTGGCTGACACTTGCAGCCCCTTGGTGCCCCAATCATATGGCCCTCACGTGCACTCTTGCCCACGTCCACTTCTCCTGCCTCCTCCCTCTCTGCCCGCCTGCTGCCTGCCTCTTTGCCACTGACACCAGCTGGCCAGCTGTGTTGCATGTGCGCTCTGGTGCTTGGTGCTACAGGTCACCCTGTTTGACATCCAGCAGCGCAGCACCCTGGCTGAGTTGTCCACTCCCAGCATTAAGTACGTGGTGTGGAACTCAGACATGAGCATGGTGGCCCTCCTCAGCAAGCACGCCATCATGGTCGCGGACAAGCGGCTGCAAAATGCACAGACGGTAGGTGGGTTGGGAGTACCCAAGTCAGGTGGCTGTGGCTGCATGGTTGGTGGAGACAGGCGGAGGCTGAGTGGTCTGCTAGGGCTATGGCGGATTTAGGCACACATGCCATGTGTGTTGCAGCGATGCTGACAGGCGCAAGCTAGGTGACGATGAAGATAATTTCCGCAGCCGTCGCCTTCTCCTGCCACCAGGACCTCCAGGGCTGACACACGTACAGTCTGGTGCCTGGCTGATTGAGCACAGCAGCTGTGGCAGCATCGATCAGCTGACGCTTGTGGGCTGAGGGCAGTGGGCTGAGGGTCGTCTGCAGGTGCACGAGACCATCAGGGTCAAGAGCGCAGCCTGGGACGACAGTGGGGTCCTGGTGTACACCACCCTGAACCACATCAAGTACTGCCTGCCCAACGGTGACAGCGGCATCATTCGCACCCTGGACGCCCCCTTGTACCTCACCCGTGTGACTGGCAACATCATCCACGCGTTGGACAGGGATGGGAAGAACAGGCAGCTCCAGGTATAGCTGACCAGGAGCTCCATGGCCAGATCCAAGACAGCCACAAAATCCTGAGTAATAGTACACTCTGCATTGCTTGTGTGTGAGAAGTCTGGCAGCACTTGCTGTTGGGCATGCGTGGTGCAGGGTGGTATTGAGGGCTGCACAAGTCTCATGCTGCCAGTGTCGCATAAAGTGCTGCGCTGTCATGTGTGGGACAGCAACCATTGACTGTGTTGAGCAGCAGCCTGCATGGTGGGTGTTGTGTGCAGGTGGATGTCACAGAGTACATGTTCAAGCTGGCACTGCTGCAGCGCAAGTATGACCAGGTCATCCAGATGATCAAGAGCAGCAGCTTGTGCGGCTCCGCAATCATCAGGTGAGCATTATTGAAGCCTTGATCGTGTGGCACCCAGATCTGTCCTTGTGGGATGGAGTTTGAACCCCTCTCTGCACCCTCACCATGTGGTCATACACGGCTCTAGCAATGGATGTATGGCTGTGCAAATGCCCAGCTGCGTGAGCCTTAGAAATCTCATTCAACCATGCTGTACTTTGATGAACTGTCTCAACCTGGGCTATCCGTACGACCCGCAGCTACCTGCAGCAGAAGGGCTTCCCGGAGGTGGCGCTGCACTTTGTGCGTGATGAGCGTACCCGCTTCAACCTGGCAGTGCAGTGCGGCAACATTGAGGTGGCACTGCAGAGCGCACAGGAGCTGGACGACAAGGACACTTGGTAAGCCTCATGGTGGCTGGGGAGAGGCTGGAGCCTAGTGGCAATCGAGTGATGCATAGCAGCTGATGTAAAGTGGCTTGGGGATGTAAAATGTCAAGTACTGCTGGGTGCAGGTATAAGCTGGGTGTGGAGGCGCTCCGGCAAGGCAATTACCAAATTGTGGAGTTCAGCTACCAGAAGACAAAGTCCTTTGAGCGCCTGTCGTTCCTGTACCTCATTACAGGTGGGATGAGTCAAGGAAGAGTGTGCCAAGTCTTTAGGCGTAGGATAAAACATATCCTTTTTGCTAAGCGTGGTCACATGTTCAGCATTCTAGCATTGAATGGCACTATCTCTCCTCCACTCTCCTTGCCGTGTTGTGTGGTGGGCAATGACCACAAGGGAAAAAATAGATATGGCTCCAGCCATTAGAACACTGTTTCCTCATGCTGTGGCATGAACCATCATCGTCAGAAAGACCTAGGAAGCACAGATCCTATAGTCAGCTCAATTCTAAGCAATGCATGCAATGCGCATCCCATGTGCACAGTACCAATGGCTGTTTGCGTGCCTGGCCCGCAGGTAACCTTGAGAAGCTGCGCAAGATGCTGAAGCTGTCAGAGATGCGAGGCGATGTTATGGGCCGCTTCCACAATGCGCTGTACCTTGGCGACGTCCGTGAACAGGTTTGCACTTGGGTACCGGCACATGTGCAGCCTCTCAAACGCCCAGCACTACTACCACAAAAGCAGTAGTAGGTACAGCAGCAAAAAAGCTCCCTAGCAGCGGCAGTGTGTACCATGGTGCACGTGCTGCTTTGCTGCTGCAGCTGCGCATCCTGGAGGAGTCTGGGCAGCTGCCTCTGGCCTATGTGTGCGCAGCCAGCCACGGTCTGGATGAGGAGGCAGAGCGCATTGGGCAAAACCTCACGGAGCTGCCTGACCTACCCAGCAAGACAGGCCTGCTCATGCCCCCAACACCCATCCTCAAGGTACGCCACACCTCAGCTTCTTCCCACATACTGCACAGCACTGTCAACAGGCCTTGCCTACAGGGTCCTGAGATATTCAAACCCCAGACCATATCTCTCACTCTGCCCACCCATGCAGTCTTCTGCCAAGTCGTATGCTAGGCGTACCCCTACTTCTTTGCTCACACCATCTCAGCACACAAGAGCCTACCGGCCTTCCTGCTTTGCTCCCTGTTATGCCCACAGGAGGACAACTGGCCGTTGCTGACTGTCAGCAAGGGTTTCTTTGAGACCCTGGCAGCTAAAGGCAAGACAGAGGCAGGAGGCACCGCAGCAGCAAACATCAAGGCTGTTGGGACAGCAGCAGCTGCTGCAGCCTCACTGGATGAAACAGCAATGGAGGGAGCAGGGTGGGGCGATGACCTCGACCTTGGCCTTGGCGCAGGAGTGAGTAGCGGCACTGTAACTGAAGGCATAGCTAGTGCAACCAATGCCCAGGGCCCCGCCTTTGCTGCTGCCCTTACTCTTGCATTGTGAACACTCCTGCATGGCATAGTGGTCACAACAACAGCAAGTGCCGGTTGCATGCCACGCTACACAGCTGCTGCACTCTTGGCATCTGCACCTTCTCACTGCTCTGTTCGCCAGTGAATGCTGCCTATCATTGCATGGTGTGTGGCAGCAGTGAAGTCACTCCATCAGATGACCCCCTGTGCTGGCTCCTGCTCCTGTCACTGGTGTGGGGGCCTGTCTCGGGTGTGTGCAGGCGGGGCCCACTGCAGATGCGGAGGAGGAGGGAGAAGCAGGGGAGGAGGGTGGGTGGGACATGGAGGACCTGGAGCTGCCAGCAGACGTGGTGGCAGAGGCTGCAGCGGCAGCAGCCTCCTCGGCATCCGGCCCCTTTGTGGCACCTGCTCCTGGACCCTCAGCATGCCAGAAATGGTTGGAAAAGCGCACACAGGTAGCTTCATGGGCTGTGGGCCAGCACTGAACTAGATAGCACTGAACACAAGGGGGGTGCGATGGGAATGGGAGGAGCAGGGCTGGCCTGGATGGGGCGGGAACAGGGCACAGCAATGCCCCTCACAGCGCCCCCCTCCCCCTCCTGCCTATGTTCGCCATCAATGGCCGTGCTGCTAGCTTTGCTAAGCAATAGCTTGACTGGCTGTTGCTGCAGATGGCGGCAGAGCATGCGGCGGCCGGCTCATTCTCGTCAGCCATGTCGCTGCTGCACCGGCAGCTTGGTGTCGCAAGCTTTGAGCCGCTGCGGACCTACATGCTCGACCTGTACACCGCCGCCCAAGCAGTGCTGCCCTGTGTGGCAGGCGCCCCCTGCCTGGTGTCTCATCTAGACAGGTAAGCCAGCAGGCCATGGTGTCAAGCACCTGGAATAACTGTCTCACGCAGGTGTCCTGTGAGCAGGGTGTCGGCAGGCTGCAGGAGGTACTTGACCATCGTTGCTGACCCCAGTCATGTCTGTCCTATCTGCCTGCGTCGCCTCAGGAGCCACAACCATGAAGCTGCCAGCCAAGCACCTAGCAAGCCCAGCCTGCTGTACAGTCTTGCGCAGCTGGAGGAGCAGCTCAAGGTGGCCTACAAGCTGGTCACGGAAGGCAAATTCAGTGAAGCCCTGAAGGTCGGAAGCCCCACCCCTCCTGCTCTTCCAGTCATGAGTGCTGCCCTTGTCCCTCCAGCCAGCACCTCTACCGCTATGTTCCATGGTCAAGCCACTGCCCTGCCAGTGCCAGATACACACTTTGGGACAGACTGGTGGTGCTATTCCATTGCATCTGCATTGTCATGGTGGGGGATGAGGGGTGGTGACACTACTGGCATAGCACTGTGTCTCCACCTCATGCAGCAGACCTCCGACCTTTGCTATTGAGCTGGATGTGGCTGGGGCTGTGCCTGCTGAGCTGTTCCCCTGGGGTGTGCTGCTGGAGTAGGTGTTCACTCGCATGCTGCACATCATCCCCTTGACCGTGGTGGAGGGCCGCAAGGAAGTGGACGATGTCAAGGAGCTGCTAGCCATCTGCAAAGAATACCACATAGCCCTGCGGTGTGAGATGAAGCGCAAGGTAGGTGCTGGGCATGTGCGGTGACCCAAGCCATGTGTGCCTCCCACATAGGTACCCCAGGCATGCACTGTGCACTCAGTGGCACCCAAGCTACTCAACCACCTCTCCTGAAGACTAGGCTCCTCCACACTACAGTCCTGGGGCCCACAATGTTGCTGCAGCACCACTCATGGCTTCGACGCTGAGTTGCCAAGACGCTCGCTTCCACTATGCATGCGTTTGTGCACTTTCCCTGGCGGTGTGCAGGAGCTGCGGGAGGACGATGCGGCCCGGGCCATGGAGCTGGCCGCCTACTTCACCCACTGCAACCTGCAGCCCGTGCACCTGGCGCTCTCGCTGCGCTCCGCCATGTCCATTTTCTTCAAGGCAAAGAACCTGGCCACCTGCGCACATTTCTGCAGGAGGTGGGTTATGGCGCTGCAGGTGCAAGCAGGTGGTTGTGGCGAGACGCTGAATGCGCACATATGATGGAGCGATGAAGCGCATGTCATGAAGCAATGAAGCGCGCAATAGAGGCTACCAGTTGCCAAAGAACGGGTTTAAGCTGTGCTGCGCCACGCTCGGTAGTTACCACGCTCAGTAGCACCCTGTGTTATCTCTGTTGCTGGTGGCACCAACGTTGCTGTTGTTGGTGGTGGTGCAGGTTGTTGGAGCTGAACCTTGGAGCCAAGGTGGTGGAGCAGGCTCGGCAGGTGCTGACGGCGTGTGAGAAGTCGCCCACAGACGCCACCCGCATCAACTATGACCCGCGTAACCCGTTCGACATCTGCTGCATCACCTTCACCCCTATCTACAAGGGCAGCAAGTTTGTTGAAGATCCCTACACAGGTAGGCGTCCTCGCCCCCTGCACCTTCACCTCAGGCACGCCTGCAGTGGAAGTGGACAGGGCCTGGAGCATCCACCAGTGACCCTGCCAGGAAGGCCTGCGCAAAATCCCAGTGCGACTTCCTCCCCTCCTCAAAACCTCAGTATGCCTTCCTTGCCCTTTGGTTTGTTTGGCACCAGGACTGCATTGAGTTGGGGTCAGGGTTAGGGTGTGGGCTGGTCGCTGGGTGGCTAAGGGCGATAGCTGTTGTGCACTGCGGCTGTGCAGGGGCACGCTTCCAGCCGGACTGCAATGGCCAGATCAGCCCCTTGGGCGACTTTGTGCGCATCGGTGCTGATGCATCCGGGCTGCTCATTTCTCCAACCCAAGTCAGATAGCGCCATGTGCTTATGCCCGCGCGCTGCAGTGCTGTGCTGAGGACTGTGAGCAGGCAGGACTGAGAACATGGGCATCATGACGGGTGTGCTTTACACTGCCACAGCCTGCTATGCATTGTGCTTCCAACTTCTGATGCGATGCGAGCTTACATCGGTGTGGCACAAGTTTGTGGCGACCAGCCTCCAGCCTCCTGTTAGCTGGGGAGGTAATCACCAGATGCTGGCTAGCTGTTGTAATGGACAGAGATAGGATGATGGCCCATGCACTATGATGACGTCAGCCTGGTTTGATTGCTGGCCTCGCCCAGTAGCTGCTTGGGCATGGACATTGGCCCTACACGGTATCATGCACACTGCTAATCTCACGTCTGATAACGAGTCGTTATCAGCGACCCTTGCCCTGGCGGAATCGACCAGCTACCTTCAGATGTTAACCTTAACCCTGCGCTTAGTGGGTAGCCTTAGTGGGCGCTTAGTAGAAGGCCTGCACGTGATGCTACTTGTTTCTTACATGGACTACTGTTGCCCAGCCTGCACCTGCTTGTGCTTGTATAAACCTTCAGCATTAAGACTCCATCAAGCAGGTGCGATGAATGCCAAGGTCGCATATGAGCATGCGGGTCGACTTCTTGGCGCTGATGATGATGTGGCTTACACCGCTTAAGCCGTCAGCCGTTAAATTCTCATTATTGTCGACTTCTTGGCGCTGAACATGGCCAACTTCATTCTCTATTCACATGCATTGCATTGTGCGTCTGTTTTCCCCATCCTCACTGTGACACCAACCTTCCGGCACTATTCTCTGCACACATTTGACAACAATGAAGGAGCATGGGTTTCAGCATCACCGGCATCCCTGAGCAGCATCCATCACTTCAAACATAAACCCGACAAACCTTGCGAAGCAGTGCTGATGATGTGATGATTACGGTCGACATTGTGAAGGCGTCAGCTTCCAAGCTGTTGAGTTGTCCAAACCCCCTATAACCACAATAATGAGGCCCACAACTAAGCAAGGGTCACATGCTGCCACTGCTGCCACTGTTGTCCCGCTGCCGCCATTGCTGTGCCACTACTGCTACTGCTGCAGCTGCTGCAAGGGCCCCCTCCCATCCACTGATGTGATGCAATCAAATGTCTAAGTGACGGCAGCGGAGTGCACCCAACCCCACCAACCTTCCCACAGGTCTCAAGTGACAGTGGGCAGGAAGTGGAGCGTTCACCCTCATCATGCAAGACTATTGTAAGCCAGTTGCTCAGCCTGCCTCTGCCCCTTTGCCCTCTTCCTCCCCCTCCTCACAGATGCTGCACAGCGGCTGAGAGCTAGGCAACAAAGCTTGGCTGCCAGACGGTGCTGCCATGACCATCCCCAGGTACTGGTGCAGCAAGGTCGTTTGGGCAGCGCCCAGGTCAGGTGAGGCAGGGGGGTGTGATGAGAGAGAATGGGGGGAGGGGGAGGCTGTAGGAGGGTGCTGGGCCTGGCTCTGGGGGAAAGGGACCTCAGCAGGCTGTTGCTTCTCTCCAGCCACAGCTGCCCAGGTGGCCCCTGCCCACCCTTCTCTGCCATCAGCACCTGTCTCTGCCAGCTGACCGGTGCTGCCATGGAGAAGATAAGGGCCGGCGGACTCCTGGAGGCCGCAGTGCCTGGTGGCCACTGGGTTGGGGCTGGGCGTCACCCCCTTTGTGTTCCTGACACCTGTGTGGTGGAGCAGAGGGGGCCGCCACACCTTGCTGCTACTAACACCCCACAGTGCACGTCTGTCGCCTGTGACGCTGCTGCCCACTTCAGCCATGCCGCGACCAGGGGGAGTCTCCGTGTCCGCAACGACGGAGCCATAGGGTGCAGGAGGTTGGAGTTCGAACACCCGGGCGCGACTGGAAGGCGCAGGACTGCCCAATGCCGCAGATGCAGCCGCAGCGGCGGCGGCGACCGCCTCTGCGGCAACCTCTCCAGTCGTGGGTCCGCTGGTCGAAAGTGCGTTGGAACTGGCCGAGGCCAGTGTGTGGGTGTGCTGACGCTGCGTTCTGACGACCAACCGTGCAAGCCCAGCGTCCGACAGAGCAGCGAAGTCAGTGGTCTGAGAGCTGCTGGAGTGCGTCACGAACTCTGTGACCGTCACGAGGGTGTCGTGCGACGTCTCAGTCACCTGAGCTTCGCTGTCATATGATCCGAGGGTTTGCGGGAACCGAGACGCGAGCACCATGCGGGCTAGGCCGCCATTTGACAGAGCTGCCAAGTCAGTAACCTGGGAGCTTTGCGTCAGCATCACGCTGTCGGCGGTGGGGACCGCCAGCGACGGCGTAGTAGACTCCGGCGACATAACGGAGGGCGGGTACGAGCACATCCCGGCGGACTGGCTGTACTGTTCGCCCGTTCGCTGCTCGCTCGTCGCACGTGTCAAGCACGCGCTATCCAGAGGACTCAGCGGGGCCCCACCGGACGACCAGCTAGTGGCCCAACCGCTGCTGTTCATCATAGCCCGGCCGCCGCTCCCCGATGCATTGGGCGAATAGCCGGAGGCTGTGGCTGTGGTCCCGGGACTTTGTCCGCCGTAACCCTGCTGACTGTCATGCAAGCCCATGACCCCACCTGCGCTTCCAGTCACCACCAATACTATCTGCTTCAGCGCATTCTGTGGTTGCTGCTGTTGGTGCATATGGTGATGGTAGTGGTAGTGGTGCTGCTGCTGCTGCTGCTGCTGCTGGAGGGTGGGGTACGTCCGCTCCTCCTGCTGGTAGCCACAATGGTGCCCCTGCCCCTGCCCCTGCCCCTGCCCCTGCCCCTGCCCCTGCCCCTGCCCCTGCCCCTGCCCCTGCCCCTGCCCCTGCCCCTGCCCCTGCCCCTGCCCCTGCCCCTGCCCCTGCCCCTGCCCCTGCCCCTGCCCCTGCCCCTGCCCCTGCCCCTGCCCCTGCCCCTGCCCCTGCCCCTGCCCCTGCCCCTGCCCCTGCCCCTGCCCCTGCCCCTGCCCCTGCCCCTGCCCCTGCCCCTGCCCCTGCCCCTGCCCCTGCCCCTGCCCCTGCCCCTGCCCCTGCCCCTGCCCCTGCCCCTGCCCCTGCCCCTGCCCCTGCCCCTGCCCCTGCCCCTCCTCCTCTCCCTCAGAGCAGGAAAGGAACTCAGTAGCATCAGAGCCAGGGCTGTTTGGCCTACGGCTGCTGCGGCTGAACGACCGGCGAAGTCCACCACTCTGCGGCCGCTGCACTGGCTGGAGCGCCTGGCCGGCCCCCAGCGCCTGACCTCTGCCCTCCCGTGACCCACCACTCTGCCACGAGGCTGCGTGCGGGGGGCGGGAAGGCAACCGTACCGACAAGATGACTTGTGCAGCTGAGCCACCAGCATGGCTGGAGGTATGGCTTGCTGGGTCAGATGCAGCTGGGTCACAAGGTGGATGAGACACCTCATCACATGGCAACCCCTTGTTCCTCATTGCCCAAGCCCCCCCTCACCTCTCCCCCTGCCTGCCCTGCCCCAGCCGCCACCCTTCCCAGCCCCACCGCATCACCCTCCTCTGCCACTGGCTGCGGACCAGGCAGGACCCGCAGGCCCTGACTGCTTGCCACCTGCTGCACCACACTGGGCTGGATGGCTGAGGGTGGACCCTGCGCCCCTGCTTGAGCCATGTGGTGCTGCTCGCGCAACAGCCTTCGGGCCCGGGCTCTCTCTGCTCGCAGCATCCTGCCCGCCTGTTTTGTCCCTGGCTGCTCTGCCTGGGTCAGCTGCAGAGGCCCCTCCCCAACAGCTTGGCTTGCCCTGGCCGCTGGTGTGGGTGAGAGGTGAGGGCTGAGGGTGGGAGGGCACAGAGGGGAGTGATGTTGAGGTTCATGGCTCAGGGGCGAGCAAACCCCTGGCATGCAGTCGCCTTGGCGCCTCCCCTTGCTGGCAGCTGACTGTGACCTGAGGCGTGCTGAGTGCCTCACCGCAGCCCGCCCAGCCGCCATGCCAGCCTCCATGCGCGCCAGAACCTGTGAAAGTCAGCGGTTGAGATGGTGGGCATGGCATGCGGTGCGTGGCAGCGGTGTGTGGCAGCGGTGTGCGGCAGCGGTGTGTGGCAGCGGTGTGTGGCAGCGGTGTGCGGCAGCGGTGTGCGGCAGCGGTGTGTGGCAGCGGTGTGTGGCAGCGGTGTATGGCAGCGGGTGCATGGCAGCGGAGTGTGGAGGGGAGAGAGCTCACTAACCTGAGCCATCACCACAGCCTGCATGTCCTTCATTTCTTGTAGAGACAGCGCAGGGTAGGAGGGCCCAGTGTGGGCCACTGGGGCCATCAGGGGGCGCTGCCGCGGCCCCTGCTCTGCCGCCGCTGCTTCACCTGGCACCTGGCCACGCTCTTGGCAGCGCAGCTGTTGCTCCAGCTGCTGCAGCTCACGGATTGCCGACTGCAGCACAGACCTCCTGAGGTACAGCAACCTGCCCTCCACCTTGCCCTCCTCCTCCTCCACCACCACCTCCTCCTCCTTCATTAAGCCATTGGCGGCCCCAGTCAGGCCCTCAGACCCTTGCAGGCGCCCCTTGACTCCAATCTCCTTCCTCACCCCACCTGAGCCTCCCAGCCTCCCGTCCACACCCTCTCTGAAGCTGCCCACCTCCTGGCCCTGTGCATCTGCTGCCCCTGCTGCTGCTGCTGCTGCTGCTGCTGCTGCTGCTCCTGATGCTGTTGTTGGCAGCTGACGATGATCCAGGCCGCCCTCCCCCTCGCCCTCCTCCCCCCTGGCCTGCCAGCAGCCCTTGCCCAGGTTGATGAGGCTGGTAGGGGCAGCAGTGCGTGACAAGCCGGCCGACTGCTTTGGGCTCTGGGTCAAGCTGGGCAGGTTGGAGCCCTCCCCGCCACTCTGGCCAGCTGCCTCCCCCTGATTGAGGCGACCCTGCGCTGCACAGCCGGCCTGCTTAGAAAGCTGCTGAAGGCGGCTGCGCCCTGTCACACCCTTCCAGGGGCTGGGCGGCAGCTGGGTGGGGCGTGAGGTGGTCGGGCTGTCAGGGAAGCTCAGGTCTTCACGGTGTAGGTGTGACCGGCCGTTGCTAAGGCTCATCCCCTGCCCCTGGCCCTGCCCCTGCCCTCGTCTTCCCCTCATCTTCATATCACCTACTTCACCCCTGAGCACTACCCCTGCCCCCTCCTCACCACCACCCTTTCCAGCCTCAGCCTGCGCCCTTACCCTTCGCCCCGACCCCCCTCCTGGCATCCCGTCAGGGCGGTTGTGGCGGTTATGCTTTTTGTGGCGGTTGAGCAGTCTGTTGGAGCAGCTCCGTGTGACTGAGGCCAGCTCCTGCTCCAGGCTCGCAATCAGAGCCAGGCGCTGAGTGCTGAGCAGGTCAGGGGTCAGCTGGCCCGACCCTGTTCTGTCCTTGCTGCCACCATAGTCATCAGGCATACCAGAAAGAACGGGTCCAGGAGCAGGGCTAGAACCCGTGACCTGCTGGCACCTGACACCTGTTAGGTGCCAAGGCCCCGCCCCTATGGGCGTGGCAGCAGCAGGGTGTGGGCTTACCAGGCCCCAGGGGGAGCAGGGTACTAGACTGGCTGGCTCCAGATGCCTGACTGCCGCCCCTGGCCCCGTTCCCTTGCCCCCACCAGCCTGGGCACTGCTCCCCTCAACGCTGCCTTGCCCTGACCTGCTGTCCCAGCTGAGCCCAGGGTCTGACCCAAGCATACGGCCAGCAGCAAGCAGCCAAGCAGCAGCAGCCTCCCCCTCCTCCACACCAGTTCCTGCTCCACCCTGCCCCTCTAGGGGCAGCTCAGAGGCTGGCACAGTGATTCGGAGCGACCCAGGTGTGATGACACCCTGGGTCACACTCGAGTGTGAGAGTGACTGATGTGTGAGGGCCGGGTGGCTGCCAGACGTCAAGCCAAGGGCGGCCCCTGCTGCAGCCAGCCACTCCTGTGCTGCTGCTGCTGCTGCTGCTGCTGTGTCATGATCACGCTCAGTGGCTTGATCTGATCTGAGGCTGAGCTGGGGGGTGGCTCCAGATCTCACCCCTGAGCTGGCATCTCCAAGACCAGCAGGTGAGCTGGGGCAGCGGGGGGGGGGCGTCATCCTGGCCCAGGCTGATGGCTGCTGAGCAGGGGTGGGGGCACTTCAGCAGCAGCTGGCTCATGTGTGCTGGCTCCTCAGGGGCTTGTAGAGTGGGGGGGGAGGGGGGCATGGCAGCAGCGGGGAGGGGCAGGCTGCATGAAGCATAGTGGTCTGGGGGAGAGTCTGGGGCCAGGGGCGGCGGGGACGGGGAGGCAGGGGGCTGGTTGCTTGAGGGTTCAGGGGCTGAGTAGGGTGTGCCTGGGTCAGGGGGAGGCCTGTCAGCAGCAGCAGCAGCAGCAGCAGCAGCAGCAGCAGCAGCAGCGGTGGTGGTGGCTGGGCCAGCCGGCAGCCATCTGTCAGGCCCCAACCCTGCTGCTTGCACACGGGAGGCCGGTGATGTTGGGGCAGGGCTAGGTTGGGCCTCATGCACCTCCCCTGGCACCGGCGGCGCAGGCAAGCTGGGCAGGCTGCTGGCCCCCTGCTGCCTGCCCGGCCTGGCCTGGTCTGCGGGCTTCTCCTTCAGCGCTGCATTCGCCCCGGTCAACCTGGGCGCTGCTTCCTGCCCTGCTGCTGCAATGCCTGGGCGGTCAGCCTCAGCTGCACTCCCTCCAGCCAGAGCTAGAGCAGCAGCAGCAGCAGTGGGAGGAGCAGGAGTGGCAGCAGGAGTGAGAGCAACAGCAGCAACAGGAGGGATGAGGGTAGCAGGAAGAGGTGAGAGCGTCGCGGGTGATGTAATCGTAATGGCCCTGCCACGCCTCCCTCCTCCTTCACCACTCCCACACCCACTACTGCTGCTGCTGCTGCTGCTGCTGCCGCTGCTGCCGATGACCACCTCCTCCTCCAGCACCCCAGTGCACTCGCTTCCACTGCTGCCATACCACTCATCCGCACTGCCCTGCTGGCCCCTCACACTCAGGCCAGAAAAAGAGTGAGATGCAGATCTGCTATAACGGACCCGGGGAGCCGACTGGTCAGTGTGGGCCGAGGTGGGGGCTGGGGGGTGCAGGGGGTGCACGGGGGGCAGGGTGTAGGCATGCATGGGGGCAGCGGGGCGGCAGCGCCTGCCGGTCAGGGGTCGGCCCTTGTAGGCTGCTAGGGAGAGCACCAGGGGGGCGCGGGCCTGGCGGCGGGCGCTGGCCTGGATGGCTGCCCGGCTAGTGAGGGGCGAGGGGGAGAACACCGGGTTGTGGACTGCTAGCAGCCCCTGCGGGGTGCCGGGAGGGGGAAGCTGCCGGGAAGCTGGGGTGGCGGGCAGGGGCGAATGGGTCTGGGGGCCTACGGGGTGTGTGGGGGGGTGGTCCAGGTGGCCCCAGCCAGGGTGTGGGGGGCGGGGCACCACAGCGTCCTGCTGGCTGTGGGAGTCATTGGGGCCAGTGGCGCTGGTGGTGGTGCTCACGGTGGCAGTGGCGTCATGGGGGGTGGCTGGGGTGGGGGGGTGGGCAGCAGGCAGGGTGGGTGTGGTGGGGGTCTGATGAGTTGCATTGGGGACACGGCTCACTGCCTGGGGCTGAGCAGCGGGTGTGGGAGGTGAGGTGGCAGAGGGGGAGGGGCCAGGCAGGTGGGTGGGTGTAGTGGCAGGGGTGGCAGCAGGTGTGATGCCCGGGTGGCTGTAGGGCAGGTGGGGCAGGGTGGTACCCTCTCCCCCCTGCTGGCCCTGGCTGGGTGGGGGGGAGGGGGCACCTTTGTAGTCAAGGGTTTGGGGGGTGGGGGGGGGCAGCTTGGCAGGGGGGGCCTGGCCAGGGGTGGCCTGGGTGCCAGCCTCGCTTCCTTGCTCCCCTGCGGCCTTGCCAGCCAGGGGGGTGGGCTGCAGGGCTAGGAGGTGTGGCGGAGGGCGGGGAGGAGGGCCCGCCTGGTGAGTCTCAGCCGCTCCCAGCCTGCTTGTGCCCCCCACAGCACCAACCTGATGCTGGGCTGCGGCAGGGGGAGGTGTCAAACCCTGCCCTCCTGCCCCCCCTGCCCCCCCTGCCCCTGCCCCTGCCCCTGCCCCTGCCCCTGCCCCTGCCCCTGCCCCTGCCCCTGCCCCTGCCCCTGCCCCCCCCCCCGCCCGTGCCCCTGCCCCCAGCCCAGGTGCTGCCGGGCCCTGCAGACTGATGTGAGCCGCACCACTGGCCTGGACCTGAGTGGCCAGCGACCGCCCTGCAGCAGTGTCCACCCCACTGCTGGTGCGCAGCACATGGCGCTTGGCCTTAGCCAGCCACCTCGTGACCAGCCCTGGTGCCTTGCCGCTGCTTGGATGCACGCAATGCTGCTGGCTGCAGGCCGCAGTGCTGCTCAGGCCAGGGGAGGGGGGCTGGTCAGGGGGACTGGGTCCAGCCACCCCCTGGCTGTGTTCCTGCTCCAGAGGCCGGCTGACCATGGCAGGGGTGGAGGGGCCCAGGGGGATGGGTGGGGCAGCAGCAGGGCTGATGGCAAGGCGGTCAGCGCTGGGGGGGGGTCCTAATTCCGCGACAACAGACAGCTGCCGCTGATGCTGCTGAAGCCGGTCATTCTGCTGCAGCTTGGCAGGGAACGGGCAGGCTGGCGAGGGTGGCGTGGCTGGCGATAGTTGGGCTGCTGCAGCATGGATGTCGCGCTTGCTGGCGGACGCTGCAGGCACCTCCACAGCGTGGGCCAGGGCATTGCGCCGTTTGCTCCTGTGTTTTTTCTTCCGCGCGCGCCCCGGCTTGCCAAACAGAGTGAAGCACGCCAAGTGAGCGGAGGATGAAATTGCTAGGCTGCGCGACAGCGATGTGCGTGGCAAGCCTGAACCGTGTGCAGTTACTTTCGTGTGTACTGTCGCACACACCTCGCAGCGCTGGTCAGGGCCTCGTCGCTGCCGTCCTTGTCGTGAACTGCTTGGTTCTCCAGGACGTGGAATCTGATTACGGGGGTGAGGGTGTCACTTTCCGGCCTCGGACGAGGCTGACGCGGGCGATTGCTGTGCTCCATTTGACCTGCCCAAATAGGCGGTCGAGCGGCGCAGGGATTTGGCGGTGCGCTGCAGGTTCAGGGCAGGAGCCAAGCTCCGCCTGCGTTGAGCACCTAGGGCCTTGTAGCCACAAGGATAATGGCACTTGACCTAGACATAACTTTTGAAAGAAGGCATGCTTGCTTCCAACTTTTCATCCCTACAGTCAGGTTAGACAAGCAAGGGGAAATTTGGGTACCATGCTGTTCTCCACATTCAGACCACTATTTGCTACCGCGATTGCACCGCTAGCTTCGGCGTGCTAGAAAAGTTAGCGGCTTCGAAGCGCAGGCCCGCAGGCTGAACATGGTTGTTTGGGCCCAAAGTTGTGTCCACGCAACAAGGTCGCTGTAGGTAGCTACATACATACGTATGAAGTCTAAGGCCGGGGCCCGTCTCCCTCGCTAGCCAGGTCCGTTCAGGCGGTTGTACTGGGTAGCTCGGCTTCCTAGCTCCTGCAAAGCTGTGAATGTTAGTACTGCCCCGAAACCACAAACTCCAGCTCCGAACCCTCCTATCTCATAACATGTAGGGTACGCCCATATAATTATATTTGGCTCGGATTGTATAAAAAGCTATAATTATACGCTATAGGACTATAATTCTATTCCTTGGCGCAGTGCGCAGTTATTCAGCAGCCTAGTGCGAGAGGTTCCGGGCTTGAACCCACGCAAGAGCGTACTGTTCAAGCGAAGTCAGCCTAAACTGGCAGTTGCTAGGAGCAGGGTGTTGCGTAAGGTTGGCTGCATTTTGACTAGTCTGCAAGGCTCTGCTTGGAGCAAGGCTCTGCTTGGCTAGCTGCAGTTTTGACTGCAGATTTGCAGGTTTGGTAACAACAAGCTCGCTATTCTCCCGTTAGCTGGGGTGGTGGCGGGTGTGAAGGTGGTAAGCATCACAAATGCAAGTGCGCAAAACGCGAGCTGCAAGTCAGGGTGCAAGTCGTGCAAGTCAAGGTGCAAATCGGACTCTCCGCATCAGTAGGACTAGATGGACTAGCATTCTCCGCAAAGCGGGCAAAGCAATTAAGCAGAAAACAGCAGTGCAAGCAAGCACGTTGCAGCGCGTTGCAGCAAGCACGTTGCGCATAGTGCAGCCTTTGACCTGGTTGTACACCTGAGCGACAGTGCTTCCTTTCCTCTAAAGGTTTGCGTGGTGGTATGGGCAAACTTGGGCAGACCATCCGACCCCAGCGCATTGGGGTCATCGGGGCTAGTCGCAGCCATCGCGCTGGTCGGCGGTGGAAGCGGATGCAAGATTCGAGGACATATAAAACATATAAAAGTTCTCAAGGTGTATAACAATATAAATATAAATTTATATGGGCCGGTCGCTCCCTAATAACATGTGCGGTGGACTTCGCCTAGACCGAGCTAATGCATGTTAGGGTCAACTCAGCGCCAGGATGTGAGTGTGTGGTACATCTAGCTGCTGACGAAATTTCAGGTCCAAAGCCTCGTGGCGTACCCCCTCAACCCGGCCATGAGACAAGCCCCTAGCAAGCAGCATGCAGCTCACAGAGCTCGACACCCAGGAGGCACCCGGACATCGCCGCGACAGCACACCTACTCCAGGGCGCATAACCAGAGAGATTGAGTGCTTCTGACATTGCGTGCTGTCGGAGCCATCGAACATTCGCGGACCAGCCGATCACCGTAGGCCTGTTCCTCTGAGCCGATGCTAAGCTGTATGGCGCTGCGGCAAGGCGTGCAAATCTTACATCGTGAAGCGGTGTATAGAGTTAGTTAGGTCCGTCCAAAAAATGTGCATTTTTTGGCTTGCTTGTCTAACCTGACCTACAGTCCTCATGCTACACCAAAGTAAAGCACGAGTTGTAATCACACACAGGCTGCGAGCTCGCTGTTGTAAAGGCTACTGCCTTTTGTGCCTAATGCCTACTTCAGCTCAGCCATTCTTGTGTGTGTGCCTCCAGGTCTACTACTAATCAGGTCCCACAAGGTCTCTTTGGCAAAATGTACCGTGAGCCATTTGATGCCGCGCTTACACAGCCGTGATCAGCGAGCCTTCACGATGTGCCTACTGCATCAAAGGGCCTGCACGGCCTGGGCGCCCACCAACCCTCGACAATTGTCCAGGTGGCAAGGTTACTGTAGATGGATGCGGCGTTCTTTCATAAGCGGGTGCTGGTAGGTACGGTACACAACAGCGCTAGCGCGAGGGCCGGCGGTTATGTCGGTTAACCGGGTGGCTCGCATCTCGCATCGGGCTGCCGCAGCCCTCTCGCAACATGCCTAAGCGTTGCAATGGCCCTCCTCCTCCACCACATCAAAGCATATACTATGAGCTGCAGGCAGCATGTCCGAAGGTCTCTCCTTCGACGACATTATCGAGAGGGCTGATAATTGCCTTGAGAATAGGTCGGAGTAGCAGAAAGAGGAAGCCGTTGCAGCTCAGGTTGCACATGCGGCAAGGTTCAGCCAGGACATTGCGTCATTTCTGCAGCCTTCACAAGGGAACCATGACAAATGAAGATGGTGTGAGTCAGGTCAGTGGGTCTGGTAGGGGTTTAGGCATGCGCTGTGAACATCTGCTGTCCAGTAGCCAGCTGCCTTGAAGCAGTCAATCAGCTTTGCGCACTGATGCTCAGCGTCATGGCTCTCCAGGTGGACGAACCCAAGGCAGCATTGGAATGCTGACCCTGGCTGGACTGACTGTGGCGCAGGAGGGGGGGAGCTGCTGCTGGCGCATGCGGCTGGGTAGTTTGGTGACGCGGAGCAGCCAGCAGCCTTGCTGGCATCCTCTGAACCCTGTATGGGAGGAGTGGAGGGAGAGGCAGAGGCTGATCCCTGGCTAAGCGAGGAGGGTAGGAATGGAGTGCTGGGAGGTGGTGGTGTGAGGAGGGAGCTGTCAGTTGCGAAACGAGACGGACGCCTGACCACCCTGGCGGGTCTGGCAGGGGTTGAGGTGATGGTTGGAGTTGGGGGGTTGGCTGGGGTTGGAGATAAGGAGTTGGTTGGGGCTGGGTGGCCCATGGGCAGTGCAAACTGCATGATGATGCCCAGGTTGTCCCCCTTGCTATCAAAGCCGATGGCACCAGCGCCCGGTTGAGCACACAGGCCTGCAACAAGGAGAACGATCGCTTGATGGTAGTAAGCTGATTCAGGTAGCAGTAAGCTTGCATGGTGGGGATGAGCTTCTATGGTTTTAGCAACTTGGTATCATTGTCACTTCTTGGCAGTCATTGTAACTTACCATGACGATGCTTGTGGGCCTGATGACAGATGTCATCCATGGCCGGCCGCAGGGTCATGCCACAGGGTACCCTGTCTTCTAGCTGCTGGCCTGGAAGGATGTGCAGCCCCAAAGTTCTCAAAGCCATTTTACCTGACCTTGTGGGACCTTGTGGGATGCAGCGACATCAGAGCCAAGCTGCGTCTGGGATGCTTGCAACTCCACCTCCAACTCCTGTACACATGAGAGCACAGCATATAGGCTGGGGCTGGGGCTGGGGCTGGGGCACACACAGGGGCTGTGCAGTAGGGGTAATTGCACGTGCAGCAAGGGCAGAGGGGGTAGAGGGAGCAGGGAACAGAGCCACGGAGGCAAGGGCCAGAAGCCTTACCTTCAGCCGGTTTGCGATGAAGCCGGCCATGCGGGTCCACGGGGCAAGGCAAGCTGCAACCCGAGCTGCCATAATTGCCGATCCTTTCTTACTACGCTGGCCGCGTCGGCCCATCGCTAATTATGGCTGCCAGTCTGCATCATTTGCGCCGCTGATGAACGCTGTTGGTAGCTTGGAGGAGCCAGAACAATCTCATCTACTTTCGCAGCCTGGTGAGCGCGAGATGATGGGGTACTTTTGACATGAGCATGCTGGGTATGTCTGGGTGTATATATGGGTGATAAGCCTAAGGATAACGCTATCAAAGTAGATGAAGTTCTTGGGGCACTCCGCTTGCATCTCTACATGAGGTCAGCACAGCGTTTGATGCACAACCTGCCCAGAAATGAGGTTTCTACTAACTGTAATTGCATGAGCCTCCCAACCTGCGCAGGGCAGATGCATTACACTGCAATAGCTTCCCGTGGGAGCTATGAGCATACCCCAAAGCTAGGGCGCAGAAACCAGACGGATGCGTAGCAGCAACAAGCAGCAAATCGACCTCAAAAACAGCACTGCAGATTTGCATGCCGGCACCCCATCACGGCACGCCGACCGACCGACTAGTGACCGCTCTACCTCGCTCGTCGTTGCGGCGTTGTTGTATGCACGTGCACTACCGTCAGGGTGCAAGGAGTCACTGGTGCAAGGATACCGCGGAGGGGGGCAATGTTGACTTTAGCCCGTCCCTCGCAGGCCAAGCTGCGGAGCACCACGCCGCAGCGGGGCGTCGCGGTTTGACCTCTTGGAGCTCAGACAGGAGCTCTTGGCAGTTAAGTCGCCCGGTCACACATGGCCGCAATTCATACTGTTCCTCAGCTGTTACCGCGGACAGTGCCATACTGCGCAGGGATGGCCTTACAAGCCGGTTGTCGACGTTTTTCGGGACACATTTGTGGCTGAATTGCGGCCATGTGTAATCGCTCTTGGACAGTTAAGTCGCCCGGTCACACATGGCCGGAATTGAGCCACAAATATGTCCCGAAAAACGTCGACAACTGGCCTGTAAGCCCATCCCTGCGCAGCGTGGTCCTGGCCGACGCCCTGTCAGTGGTAACAGCTGAGGAACAGCGCCCACGGCTGGCAGCGTTGGTCAACCCAGGCTAGCCCAGGTGGGGCAGCTCACACCACACCCATAACTCCGCCACAGCGTAGCGCAACGCAGCAGCGTAGAGCAACGCACAGAGTATGCTCATAGCATCATTGCTCGCGGGCGGGCGCTGCAGGGGGCGATGTCCTGGCTAGCTGGCTTAATCTTAAGGGGCAAGACGACGAATGTATCAGCCCCTCTGCGGCCCTGCTATGCCCCTGTAGAGTTGGGCAGGAGCGACCAGGCCAGTCACCACCACGACGAAGAAAGCTTGCCAGGCCCCAGCATAACCAGGAGCAAGTGGATGGGCAGTTGGAGGAGTACGAGCAGCAGCACCAACAGCAGCAACAGCAGGGAGAGCAGCAACAGAAGGGGGACACCCCGTGGGCACGGCGAAAGACAGTAGCGGATGAGCATTGGAGGTTGGTCAATCCCTGCATGCGCCTGGGCGTAGAAGTCTGAGTGCGCTAGGTAAGTAGGATGTGGATGGGTTAGGGTTAGGGTTACCCTAACCCTACACATCATGGTTGCACATAGAGAGCCATCTGTAGCTGTCTTCGGGAATCGCTACAGCCAGGCTGACGTAAGCAACGCACACACTTGCACACTCACAAATACCCACACACCCTTCCCCAAGACCCCCACATACACCAACAAAAAGATGATGTGAAACCTCAGCTGTTGCCGCGGACAGTGCCACACTGCGCAAGGATGGCCTTACAAGCCAGTCGTCGACGTTTTTCGAACTGTCTTGGACCTCTATACGCGACAAAAAGTGACGGTACATTTTTTTGAGCCATTTTACCTGACCTTGTGGGACCTGACTACTAACTAGGGTACGCCCATACAACTATAGTTGGCTCGTATTCTATAAAAAGCTTTAATTACATGCTATAGGACTATAAAGCTATATATAGGGCTATATAGCTACAGGATTATATGTCAAATAGCAGCCTAGAGTCAGACCCTCCCAACTCTGATAAAACCTTTTACACAACCATGTCATGGACATTCCGGCGCCGGGAAGTGTGCGATTGGCGTAGCACCGTGCCGCATGCGATGACCGCTTAGTCTGCTATACGCCCGTAATGCCAGGAACCCCGTAAACGAAAAAAGTGCGCCCACCAATCAGCCGGTCGCTCTCACCACATCGCGCAGCGCAAGTCAGCTATGGGAGTGCTTCGCAATACCATGGTTGCCTCCCAACGCTCTAAAGGCAAGTACAGCCGGCGCTTGTGATTCCTACCGGCTCAATCAACCCGACATTGTTTCCTGGATGTAGACGCGCACTTGGTCCGTATTCTATGAGGGTGTTGAGCCCAGACGGTCTTAAAGCTCAGAAATACCTTTCCACTGAAGGTAAGGACTGACATGTCAAGTCTGTGCAGCCTACACGAAGCTTGTTTTTGTTATTGTGCTCCTTACGTTAGATGAAGCAGAGTTACCCACGCCCGGTGCAGCTGTCAATGCAGGAAAATCATATGTTATCAGAAATTTATGCACATCGTGCATAGCTCCCCCCCAACACCATGCTTGGCGACTGTTGCAGGAGCCGCCTTGCCCAATCTCAGCCGCCACTACCACCAACACCACCAACCCCACCTCCTCACCCCACCTCACCCCACCCTACTACCCACCTACTTCTCCCCTTCCCTTCACCTCCCCCCTGACATCGTAGCCCTCTCCCAACCCTGTCCAGCAGCCAAGAGCGAGCCCCATCACCCTTCACCAACCTGCCGGTAAGTAGCCCAGCCCAGCCCAACCCAACCCAACCCAGCCCAGCCCAGCCCAGTTGTGTTGCTTGTTATGTTGCTTGTGATGTTACTTATGATGACCGTGTTGTGTGTATAGCATGCATAGCTGAATGCCCCGCACTTGCTACCGCTGCAGGACTTCCCACCGCTGCAGGACCACCACCACCACCACCCCCACCACCACCTCCTAGCCTACCGCCTCCCCTAATCTGATCCAACCTCACCTTATGGGTGGTATCAGCAAACGCACCAAGGCCATCAGGGCCAATGGTGCTCAGGGACGTGCTCGTGCAGCAGTTACTCGTCAACAACAGATCCTCATGTCAACGGCGGCTGCCACGGAGGCAGCACTTGATGCGGCCAGATCCCAGCTTTGCTCCAGCCAGACTGACTATATGCGCACCGCCACAGAGCTGCAAGTGTGCCAAGAGCAATTGCACCAGTCCCAGCAAGCGCTGCAGCAGTCTCAGAACGAGGTGCTTGCTTTGCAAGTGTCTTTGCATCGCTGCCAAGCAGAGCTTGCAACTACAAAACAAGAGCTGACAGCATGCCAAAGTAAGGTCAGAAGCATGGGAACCAAGGACGTGCAAGACAAGATGTCTTGGCTGCAACGCAATGAGGTGTCACTCTACACCTTGAAGCGCTGGCATGCCATGTGGGGTGCACCGCCATGCACACAAGCAGCCAGCCCAGCAACAGCCTTGAAGGTCCCCCCCCCCCCTTGCCACAAGGAGCGTGCTACTGTGACGGGAGCCTTCACTGCAGCCTATGCATGCAGCAATGCGGCGCTGTTGACTTTGCCCAACGTGTCATGCCAGCAGCTTGGCCCCCTGCGCACAGCTGTGGCGGCTGCTGAGTTCCCTGATGCCCCACCCCAACCTCAAGCTGGGCCTTCCACAGTACGTCGCCACCAGCTGATGCTCACTTGCGACATCCAACGCACATTCGAGGGTGAGTACCATGGGATGTTGCCATGTGGTGTTACCATGTTCCGTAGTGTAACCTTGTTGCTGTTCAATGTTGTTCATATCATACTCCTTTCATGGTGTTCCATCATGTTAGATTTGAGGATGAGTTGAGCTGAATTGTGTGTGTATGTGTGTGCGTATGCGCAGGCCTATTGAGACAAGCGCCAGCAATCCATATCCAGATGGATGGTTGCACCATCACCAGTGGCAAAGTGGTGTTGTATTGTGCAAGTGCAGCCATCCCTGCTACTGGCCCCCGCCTGCCCACCTTGGCTGCTGACCCCCCTACGCCCGCCCAGATCCTAGCACATGGCCAAGAGCCGTCCAGGATCTTGTGTCGAGTGCTTGCTATCCGCAAGTGCCTCGATAGCACCCACTCAGGCAAATTAGTAACAGCATTTTTGAGATTCAGAGCCTCGGACTTGGTACATAGTCAAATGAAGGCATTGTAAGATTGGGGGTTGAAACTAAAATTCGTGATTTTGCGCGGTTGGTGAGATACGGCCATGCTACAGTACTGTAGGTGTCTACAGTACTGTCGGGGTACCTCGCGAGTACACGAACAGAGCCTCGGACTTGGTACATAGTCTAAAGAAGGCATTGTAAGATCGGGGGTTGAAACTAAAATTCGTGATTTTGCGCGGTTGGTGAGATACGGCCATGCTACAGTACTGTAGGTGTCTACAGTACTGTCGGGGTACCTCGCGAGAGACCACTTACAGTACTGTAGACATCTACAGTACTGTAGACATCTACAGTACTGTAGACATCTACAGTACTGAAGGTACCTCGAGGTACCTCGAGAGACCACTTACAGTACTGTAGACATCTACAGTACTGTACACCTCTACAGTACTGTAGACACCTACAGTACTGTAGACATCTACAGTACTGTAGACATCTACAGTACTGTAGACATCTACAGTACTGTAGGTACCTCGAGGTACCTCGAGGGACCACTTACAGTACTGTAGACATCTACAGTACTGTAGACCTCTACAGTACTGTAGACACCTACAGTACTGTAGACATCTACAGTACTGTAGACATCTACAGTACTGTAGACATCTACAGTACTGTAGGTACCTCGAGGTACCTCGAGGGACCACTTACAGTACTGTAGACATCTACAGTACTGTAGACCTCTACAGTACTGTAGACACCTACAGTACTGTAGACATCTACAGTACTGTAGACATCTACAGTACTGTAGACATCTACAGTACTGTAGGTACCTCGAGGTACCTCGAGAGACCACTTACAGTACTGTAGACATCTACAGTACTGTAGACCTCTACAGTACTGTAGACACCTACAGTACTGTAGACATCTACAGTACTGTAGACATCTACAGTACTGTAGACATCTACAGTACTGTAGGTACCTCGAGGTACCTCGAGGGACCACTTACAGTACTGTAGACATCTACAGCACTGTAGACCTCTACAGTACTGTAGACACCTACAGTACTGTAGATGTCTACAGTACTGTAGACATCTACAGTACTGTAGGTACCTCGAGGTACCTCGAGAGACCATTTACAGTACTGTAGACATCTACAGTACTGTAGACATCTACAGTACTGTAGACCCCTACAATACTGTAGATGTCTACAGTACTGTAGACATCTACAGTACTGTAGACATCTACAGTACTTCGAGGTACCTCGAGGTACCTCGAGAGACCATTTACAGTACTGTAGACTTCTACAGTACTGTAGACATCTACAGTACTGTAGACCTCTACAGTACTGTAGACATCTACAGTACTGTAGACATCTACAGTACTGTAGACATCTACAGTACCTCGAGGTACCTCGAGGTACCTCGAGAGACCACTTACAGTACTGTAGCCTTTAAGCACTTAGAAAAATTCTGAACATCTCACTTGCATTCAGGCATCCGTCCAACACTTAGTCGCAGCATCGTGTAGCCGGTATTGCAGCGATGGCATCGCACGAGGTTACCCATACTCGCAGCCGCATCTAGCCCATACTCGCAGCCACATACTCGGCAATCAACCTCGCGGCCACGCAGCTGGTCCACAGATGGCATCGCACGAGGTTACCCATACTCGCAGCCACATCTACCCCATACTCGCAGCCACATACTCGGCAATCAACCTCGCGGCCACACAGCTGGTCCAGCAGCGCAGAAGCATACCTGTGAGGCAGCTCGGTGCGAGGATCTCACCTCGCAGCCAGCCTCGCAGCCATTTTCCTCGCAGCCAGCCTCGCAGCCAGTTTCGCAGCCAGCCTCGCAGCCAGCCTCGCAGCCAGCATCGCAGCTAGCCTCGCGGCCAGTTTCCTCGCAACGATTCTCCGCAATTATCGCAAGCATTGATGCACCAACGCAAGGCAGGTGCAACGTGTTGTGAGCAGCGAAGAGGCCAGACGGACCATGGTAAGAGCTTAGGACCAAGGTAAGAGCTTAGAAGGAGCTAGCATTGCGCAGCATAGCCCTTAGTATCCAGCCTAACCGCTACCACACCTGGTTGCTGCAGGCCTTACAATCACGCCTAGTACCTCCCTGTTCACCACCCCCTCCCAGTCCCCCTCACCACCACCACCACCACCACCACCACCATTTCATCACCTCCCACAACGTTCCCACTGTTGCCTCCCTTGTGTTGCAGCCCAGCCCAGCCCAGCCCAGCCCAGCCCAGCCCAGCCCAGCCCAGCCCAGCCCAGCCCAGCCCAGCCCAGCCCAGCCCAGCCCAGCCCAGCCCAGCCCAGCCCAGCCCAGCCCAGCCCAGCCCAGCCCAGCCCAGCCCAGCCCAGCCCAGCCCAGCCCAGCCCAGCCCAGCCCAGCCCAGCCCAGCCCAGCCCAGCCCAGCCCAGCCCAGCCCAGCCCAGCCCAGCCCAGCCCAGCCCAGCCCAGCCCAGCCCAGCCCAGCCCAGCCCAGCCCAGCCCAGCCCAGCCCAGCCCAGCCCAGCCCAGCCCAGCCCAGCCCAGCCCAGCCCAGCCCAGCCCAGCCCAGCCCAGCCCAGCCCAGCCCAGCCCAGCCCAGCCCAGCCCAGCCCAGCCCAGCCCAGCCCAGCCCAGCCCAGCCCAGCCCAGCCCAGCCCAGCCCAGCCCAACCCAACCCTACTCTCCCACCCTGCACTTCCTACTGAGGTGAGGACAAAGGAAGGTGGGTTGTAATGGAGGGCTGCTACACCTGCCCCTCCATCTGCCAGCTCTACATCTCCCTACTCTAATGGTGAGTGCATCTAGTACCCATGTCCAATGTTTGCTTCGTTACACAAATCGTCACATCATTGCCGCAGGTCTTGTGCGCCTACACGTGAGACTATCAATGCGCTCCCCACTTCTCTCGCCCTCCCCATGGACCTCCCCTTCCCTTCCCCCTCTTCCTCCCCGTCACCTCTCCCCTGACATCCCAGCAGCCAGGAGAAAGCCCACCCCACCCACCCTCTTCCCACCCCTCCCTTCCCCCTCTCCCTCCCTCTCCCCTCCCATACTTGTCAAGCCTACCCTTCCCCTCTCCCACCCTTCGATTGACGTGGCATCGCAACCCCCACCTCACCCCACCTTCCCTTCCCTAAACCCTACACTCCCCACCGCAGTCCCACCCCACTGGCGCATGGGCTATGTTGCCTGGTGTGAGCAGGTAGGAGGCCAGGAGGACCACAAAGGTAAGGCCACGGTGATAGCTAACACAGTGCCCAGCCTGGTCACCCTACCGCGCGTGCACGCCCCTTGGTTGCAGGTCTGATGGGTCACCTCCCCTCCACTTTCCCTATACAACCACCCCCTCCCAATTCATCCTCCCCCGCCCCCGCCCCCGCCCCCGCCCCCGCCCCCGCCCCCGCCCCCGCCCCCGCCCCCGCCCCCGCCCCCGCCCCCGCCCCCGCCCCCGCCCCCGCCCCCGCTCCCTCCCCCGCCCCCACCCCCACCCATGCCCCCACCCACCCCAACCCATGCCCCCAACCCATGCCCCCACCCACCCCAACCCATGCCCCCAACCCAACCCACCCCCGCCCAGCCCAACCCGGTTGAGCCTCCCGCCTCCCCACCTCCCGCCTCCCTGCCTCCCGCCTCCCCGTCTCCCGCCTCCCGCCTCCCTGCCTCCCACCTCCCGCCTTCCACATCTACCTCCCCTCCCCGCCTTCACTCTTCCACTCCCCCCCCCTTCACTCAGCAGCCAAAAGGTAGGTAAGTGCTACAGTGCCCCTACTATATCTGCTGCTGCTGCCACTGCTGCTGCTGCTGCTGCCACTGCTGCTGCTGCTGCTGCCCCTACTGCTGCTGCTGCTACCCCCCTACTGCTGCTGCTGCTGCCCCCCCTACTGCTGCTGCTGCCCCCCCTACTGCTGCTGCTGCTGCCACTGCTGCTGCTGCTGCTGCTGCCCCTGCTGCTGCTGCTGCTACCCCCCTACTGCTGCTGCTGCTACCCCCCCTACTGCTGCTGCTGCTACCCCCCCTACTGCTGCTGCTGCTGCCCCCCCTACTGCTGCTGCTGCTGCCACTGCTGCTGCTGCTGCTACCCCCCCTACTGCTGCTGCTGCTGCCCCCCTACTGCTGCTGCTGCTGCCCCCCCTACTGCTGCTGCTGCTGCCCCCCCTACTGCTGCTGCTGCTGCTGCCACTGCTGCTGCTGCTGCTGCCCCCCCTACTGCTGCTGCTGCTGCCACTGCTGCTGCTGCTGCTGCCACTGCTGCTGCTGCTGCTACCCCCCTACTGCTGCTGCTGCTACCCCCCCTACTGCTGCTGCTGCTACCCCCCCTACTGCTGCTGCTGCTGCCCCCCCTACTGCTGCTGCTGCTGCCACTGCTGCTGCTGCTGCTACCCCCCCTACTGCTGCTGCTGCTGCCCCCCTACTGCTGCTGCTGCTGCCCCCCCTACTGCTGCTGCTGCTGCCCCCCCTACTGCTGCTGCTGCTGCTGCCACTGCTGCTGCTGCTGCTGCCCCCCCTACTGCTGCTGCTGCTGCCACTGCTGCTGCTGCTGCTGCTGCCACTGCTGCTGCTGCTGCTACCCCCCTACTGCTGCTGCTGCTGCCCCCCTACTGCTGCTGCTGCTGCCCCCCCTACTGCTGCTGCTGCTGCCCCCCCTACTGCTGCTGCTGCTGCTGCCACTGCTGCTGCTGCTGCTGCCCCCCCTACTGCTGCTGCTGCTGCCACTGCTGCTGCTGCCACTGCTGCTGCTGCTGCTACCCCCCTACTGCTGCTGCTGCTGCCCCCCTGCTGCTGCTGCTGCTACCCCCCCCTACTGCTGCTGCTGCTGCTGCCCCCCTGCTGCTGCTGCTGCTGCCCCCCCCCCCTGCTGCTGCTGCCCCCCCCCCTGCTGCTGCTGCCCCCCCCCCTGCTGCTGCTGCCACCCCCCCTGCTGCTGCTGCCACCCATGCTGCTGCTGCCTACAGTACTGTAGGTGTCTACAGTACTGTAGGTGTCTACAGTACTGTAGATGTCTACAGTACTGTAGGGGTCTACAGTACTGTAGGTGTCTACAGTACTGTAGGTGTCTACAGTACTGTAGGTGTCTACAGTACTGTAGGTGTCTACAGTACTGTAGATGTCTACAGTACTGTAGGGGTCTACAGTACTGTAGATGTCTACAGTACTGTAGGGGTCTACAGTACTGTAGATGTCTACAGTACTGTAGGGGTCTACAGTACTGTAAATGTCTACAGTACTGTAGGTGTCTACAGTACTGTAGGTGTCTACAGTACTGTAGGTGTCTACAGTACTGTAGATGTCTACAGTACTGTAGGGGTCTACAGTACTGTAGGTGTCTACAGTACTGTAGGTGTCTACAGTACTGTAGATGTCTACAGTACTGTAGATGTCTACAGTACTGTAGGGGTCTACAGTACTGTAGGTGTCTTCAGTACTGTAGGGGTCTACAGTACTGTAGGGGTCTACAGTACTGTAGGGGTCTACAGTACTGTAGGGGTCTACAGTACTGTAGGTGTCTTCAGTACTGTAGGGGTCTACAGTACTGTAGGGGTCTACAGTACTGTAGGGGTCTACAGTACTGTAGGTGTCTACAGTACTGTAGGGGTCTACAGTACTGTAGGGGTCTACAGTACTGTAGGTGTCTACAGTACTGTAGATGTCTACAGTACTGTAGGTGCCTTCCCCCCATGCATCCTTAACCCCCATGCCCCCTTCGCCCCCATGCAGGAACATCTCAATGTAGCCCAAGCTCGTTTGCTATCCCGACAGTGCTATGCAAATGCGCTGACAACAAAGCGTGCCTATGTTGCCCAGCCCAGCCCAGCCCTGCCCAGCCCTACTCAGCCTCTAGGATTCGTTACCGACCCTGAGCCTAGCCCTTGTGTTAGGAACACAAGTGGTGATGTAATGATGTAGGCTAAGAGTCATGATGTAATGATGTGAGGTTATATGTAATGATGGATGGTTGATGGCCAACCGCAAACAACTTTTGGGGCAATCTCTGCCGCACTCGATATTACTCGGGAGGGTGCGGTGCGGGAGGTTGTTGTGATTGCGGGGCATCATCAACATCCACAGCTTTGCGGGAGCTTGCAAGCCGAGCTACCCAGTACAACCGACAGAACGGACCTAGCTTGCGATAGAGACGGGCCCCGGCCTTAGACCTTACACGTATGTATGTAGCTCCCTATGGCGACCTTATTGCGTGGACACAACTTTCGGCACAAATATCTATATCGAGCTTGCGGGCCTACGCTTCGACGCCTCTCACTATTTATAGCACGCAGAAGCTGACGGTGCAATCGCGGTAGCAAATGGTGGTTTGAATGTGGAGAACAACATGATACCCTATTTACAAGAGACCTTGTCAAATCTGACCTACAGTACTGTAGACCTCTACAGTACTGTAGACATCTACAGTACTGTAGACATCTACAGTACTGTAGATGTCTACAGTACTGTAGGTACCTACACTCCAACTGCTCACATACTCAAAATATCAACAAGCGTCAAGTGGCGTTGGAGTCGCAAGGACAATCCGAGGCGAACCGCATCAAAAAACTACCCCCCTAGGATGACGAATATCCGCACTAATTTGCCTGTGTGCCGCTGCAGCACAAGCCCAAGACTTGGAGCGGAGGCCAACCTGTACCTGCACAGAGGCCAACCTGTGGGGGTTGCTGCCAGTGTCACATCTGCACACATGCTCTAGCTACAACTAATACGGGGCGTAGACAGCGAAACGAGCAGAAAAGGCTTGAGTATGAAGAGTCCCGCGGTCAGTTTGACTATCAGGTCAGATAGTCCACTATAATCAAAGGTGAAGGGTGCACATAGTGTCTTGTTGAACCGCTAGAGCATACAACTACTCCGTCTTACGCGTGACAGCGCGAGCGACACAAATGACGAGTGAAAGCTAATAGATGTTAAGAAGTATGCAGCTGTTCTAATCGCAGCATCAGCAGTGGTGTGGGTGCGTTAAAGAAGCATTTCAGCTTCTTAGGTTTCAAACTCGCGGTTCCGGCCATCGCAACACAAAGCGCGATTGCACACATACTTGCGTTTGCGTCATCACGGCACCATTAAGAAGGTCGAGGGTGGAGGGGGCGTGCATGGTGATATCTGCCCACAAAATGTGTGCCAGGTTCACGCCCAGGTATGATGCACAATTTAATAGAGCTGAGGACAGGCATTCCGTGTAGCCAAGCGAGTCCTCTACACACTGGTGTGCTTCGATGCTCAATCGGCATCCTGAGCGAGAAATAAACCTCGTGTAAAGGACACACCCTCTTTTCAAGAGAGTTGGGAGGCTCTGACCTACAGCGAGAGGTAACGGGTTCGAACACACGCAACAGCCCTATGTGTTTACCTAAATCTACCTAAAACTACCGGCGCTTCCACTATCTACTACTTAACAACTTTATGAAGACTGTCACAGCGGACATCAGCGTACGCCACGATCCCTGGGACTTCACAGCCCGACAGTAACGTAACGACAGCCGCGGCACAACTGGACAGCTGCGGCGCAACTGGTCAGCATGGGGCCTGACCTACAACAACAACCACTGCCACTCATCCAACGCCAGCTTGGCCTTCAGATGCACGTGCAATGTCAACAACCGTTGTTTAGGGGGTTGAGCGAGCCTCACAGGCGTCAGACGCAGCTTGGCGCAAATGAACAACCTACTGAGATCCCCGCGATTCGAACCCCTGTGGGACCCTGCTCTTGCCGTCTAATATTAGGTGCGAATTAGACGCGTAGTATATTAGGTCGTCTAATATAGATCTAATATAGAATGACGCACCCTACTGATGCCTTGCTCTTGGAGCGGGCTGATGACGGCAGCCCTAGCACTCCAAGACAACTGCTTTAGGACACGGGGCACATTGCCCGTGTAACGCAAACAACACCGAGTGGGATTTGTCTGCGGGGCTGGTGGTAGCGGCTGCAGTGGGGGTGAGGGCAGGTGTAGCCGTGGAGGGGGGCTGTGTGCGCCGTCGCTTATGAGAGCCAGTGAGGGGCAACATTGGCAGTGAGGGGCAACAACATTGGCCACATAGGCCAGTGCCAGGGGACGGTCTGGCCACCGCTGCTTGGACTGCTTGATGAGCTGCAACAACATATGGTACAGCACACATGGTACCCATGTGTAAGGTCAGGTTCAGAAGCAGCAGCAGCAGCCGCAACAACAGCAATAGGATTAGGAGCAAGAGATGAGTTAGGCTGACTGCTACCTAGCTCCTGCTAGCTATTATTAGGCACCGGGCAGGCCGCGGCTCAGTTGCAGGTACAGGTTCCTACAGCTCAGGTCCGGGATGGCTGTCGCGGCCACGTGAAGGGTAAACAAGTCGCGCACAATGAAACCCAGCAGCAGGCTACTGAGCACTTCACTCGTGCCAGCGCTGCAACGAGGAACGCATTCTAAGACGATTCTTAAAAAACCTTCGATTTTGCCGCGTCCGAGAAAAGGTCTAACACCTCAACACAGCCGCCTGAGTAACGGACGGGCAGTTTAACTTGTGAGGGACCCGCCAGCACGAAGAACGGTACCGGTGGCAGCGGTGGCAAGCTGTGCGGGTGGTGGCACGTGTAGTGCGTCTGCCACATGAAGGGCCATGCCGACCCTAAGCGGCGGCACTGAAGCACTCCGGGAGTGATGTACAATTGATAACATTTCGCTGAGGCTAAGAGTTCTGGTCTCCGCTCTGACGGCTTCGGCGCTTAGACGGCTTGCTGTCCTCCATTTCAGCGGCTGCCAGCATGGCCGCCCTCTTCGCGGAATACACCTGCACACCGCAGTCAAAAGCAACGCGCAGGCGAAGGGCTATTTGTTAAACATAGCGCGTCCCGCAACGCTCAGGCCCCGCGTCCCCGTAACGCGACGACTTGCGCCGACACCTTACCTTGGTAAGGCCCTTCAAGACCTCCGCCTCCTCCAATGCATACTCCTCCAGCTGATGCCCGATCAACGCCTCAATGGCGTGAACGAGATCCACATCATACTGCGTGACCAGGCTGACTGCCCAACCGCTGCGGCCCGCGCGCGCGGTACGACCCACGCGGTGCACGTAGTCGCTGCGCAAACGGTGAGGCGCGAGGTGTAGGGACTTGTGGCTGCAACACAACCGGCATAAGTCTGCCAAACCCAACAGCGGACGCATAGCTGATGCTGCGGAAGCTCATGCCCTTGGACCACAGCAATCCAGCCTTACCGGGATGGCCTACTGTATGCTGAATGCAGGCAAAGCAAACCACTGACCGCTGGCGCTGTGAATGGCGCCCAGGGCCCTGCAGCTCGAGGCTCCTACCCAAACCCACCACCCTGCTTGCGCCACCAACACCTTTGCCGCGGCTGGGGTGAACGATGCTGTCATGTGCCTGGTCTGCTTCCTATCCACACTAGTGCTGTATGTAATAGGCACGTGCCTAGCACAGGCCCCCCACCTGGCCAGCAGGGGCAGGTCGAAGTTGATGACCAGGTCCACCGACGGAATGTCCAGGCCCCTGCTCGCCACATCAGTGGCCAACAGCAGCGGCACCGTTTCGCTCTTGAAGGAGGCCAGAGCGGCTAGGCGCTGCTTTTGAGGGCGGCCTGCAGGGGGGCAGGGTCCTCAGGCAATGGGTCAACAGAGAGGTGTAGGGCAGGGGGCAGGGTCCAGGGGCCAGGGGTCAACGGGGAGGAGTAGGGCAAGGGGCAGGGTCAAAGGAGTAGGGGTACAGGCCATCCAGGCAAGGGCTGGGCAGCAGGGAGGCGGGTGTTATCCCCCAGTGTACGGCTGTCCTGCCTGTACCCGTGCTTGCTCCTCCCCCTCCTCAAACTCAGCTACGAGACACAGTTTTTGCTGTGCCACTGCAACCCTGCTAGCACCCTGCAGACCTCCCTGACTGGCCGCTCTGCTGCGGGGCTGAGGGCCCAGCTGCCAGCTGTCATCACCTGAGTGCAGGGCGGCGCACTGGAGGCCCAGCTCTTGCAGCATGAGGGCCAGCAGCGCACAGCCCTTGCAGGTGGAGCAGAACACCAGAGCGCTGCGCACCTGGGTCACAGGGCCAGCAGGGCACACCACACCACACCTCTCACACCATCTCACACCCTGACCCACTCTTCTCCCACATCAATTTCACCCGCATCACACTCTTCTCCAACCAAGCACTCAAGAGGTCTAGGGGAGTGAGGGGGAGGCGGGAGGGAGGGAGGGAGGGAGGGATGCATGTTGCGGTGTGGGGTGGTGAGTGTAGCTGCTGACCTTCAGGGTGGGCAGCAGGCCCAGCAGGTGCGCCAGGTACACCTCCTTGACCTTGTGCGGCATGAACACGTACTGCTCCCGCACCGTGTCTGCAGTGCGCAGACCCTGGTAAGCCTGTGCAGGGGGGCACCACACACCCGCCCGTAATCAGCCTGAGGCATGAGCCTGCCCAGAGAGCCTTAGCAGGCAAGTACGGGTCGTTGGTTATCCTGGTGAGGCCCTGGTCCTGGTGCAGGTACGTGTGAAACCTTCAGCTGCTGCTGATGATAATGATGGTCATGGCAAGCACTGACAACTGCCGCCCACCCCTGCTGCACAGTGGGTGCCAGTGGCAGTTGACAGCCATGTGGAGGGAGGAGTGACATGACTTGGCTAGAGTGTGCTGCTGCTGGTGGCCATGATGTCTCCATCCCAGCGCTGGCAGAGACCCCCTCCTCCAGCGCTCCTCTCAGAGGAGCCAGCCGTGGCACTGCCCCCGTGTCCCCCGCTGCCCCCTGGCCTGCTGACCTGGAAGAGGAAGGCGTCGTCCAGGGAGCTCTGCTGCAGCTTGATCAGCGCCTGGGTCATGGTGGCGCTGAACAGCAGCGTCTGCCGGGCATCCCCTGGCGGCAAGGCCTGGCCGCACACACAAGGGGTGCAGGGCACGCAGGGCACACAGTGGCAACCCGCTCACTGGACACTGCCATCACCTGGGCTGCCCCAGCTGGCCTCCCCTGGATGCAGGCTACTGGGACAGTTGTGCTCCCTGCCTATACGTATGCATCAGCGCATGCACATGCAGCCCACTGTCTGGTGACACAACACACTGGGTCTCCTGCCCCTGCCACCACCTGCTGCTGTGTTTGCCTAGTACTGCTGCTGCCCCGCCCCCACCTCTGCCGTGCCCTTCTGGCCAGCAGCCTGCCCACCAGCAAGATGGTGCGCAGGTCGGTCTCGAACCCCGGGTCAAGCAGCCTGTCCGCCTCATCCATCACCAGGAAGGCGGTGCGTTGGAATGCTTGCGCCAGGCCCTGCTCGGCGTCTAGGAGCCCCTGTAAGGCGGCGCGAACACGCATGCCAGAATGTGTGACACTGGCGGCAAGGCTCGTACCGCCCCGCCCCATAGCGCCGGCCGGGCTCGGCCCCGCCCCGCCATGTCCGGCCACCTCGGGACGCACCTTTAGCCTGCCTGGCGTCGCGATAACCAGATGTGGTCTGCGGCCCAGCTCGCGTGTCTGCGCCGCCATGTCCGCCCCGCCAATGACTACGCAGTCGCGCAGGCTCATGCCCGCCCCAAGGGCCCGGAACTGCTCCGCAATCTGTATGGCCAGCTCCCTGCACTCGACCACGCCCACGTGGTGCAAGTGTAGGACAGTGAGTGCGAGGCTTCCAAGGGAAAACAAACTACACAGCAGCGAGCGAGGGCAAGGGTATTCAATCCGTCACAGGGGAACCCAATTGGCTGGTCTGCTGTTGGTTGACAACGCCAGCCGTCAGCCTTGAATGGCTGCTGGGCATATGGGGATGACAGTCCAAACATTGTGGTGGCCACGCAGGGTGCAGGGGGTTGGGGGCTGGCAGGGGCATGGAGGTTTGAAGCTCCAGAGCATCAAGACAGCTCAACACACTCGCTCTGGCCTGTTCACAACCAGCACTTGCACACCAGGCATGGACAGTGGGATGGAAATTTTGTAAGCATGGGGCTCCCAAAGGTGTTGCCATGCCTAAGGCCCTCAGCAGAATTGGGCAACCCCAGGCTAACCCGGGTGTGCCTACCGTGTGGGTGTAAGGACCAGTGCAAAGACCCCGTATGGGTCCTTGGCCAGCCGCTGTAAGATGGGTAGCGCGAAGGCTGCGGTCTTCCCGCTGCCAGTCTGGGCTAGGCCGATGACGTCCTTGCCTGCCAGGATGGCGGGGATGCAGCCCTGCTGCACGGGGGTGGGCCGCTGCATGCCTAGTGACTTGCACACACTGCATAGCCAGTCGGAGATGCCCAGCTCCTTGAAGCTTTCGGCTGGCTGCGGCACAAGTGGCTGACTGGTACGGCTGGGGCTGGCGGGCTCGACTGCTGCTTTCGCCGCCTTGGCCGCGCCATCTTCGCTTGCTTGCGCGTGACTGGGCTCTAAGTTTGTAGGGGTGCTGCCGGCTGAAGGATGCGGGGCTGGCCTGGGTTTCTTGCTCTTGCGTTTCGCAAACAGTACAATGTCAGGCTCCATATCTGCATACTGTCGTGGTTACAAGTTGTTATAGAGTCCGCTGTGTCCTTCGCACGAGGTTTGTTATTGTTAAAGTTTGTGTGACAACAATGCTGCTTTGCCAACAATCATCCTTAGCGTCGTTTGCTTGCAGTCGCTGTGTAGCCAGCTGGCAAGTCGAACACACCCGGGGTCTCCAGCCCCCGGGGTCTCCAGCCCCTTGTCCCTCACTAGGGCCTCCATTTGAGCTGGACCAGTAGTGGCCACTAGCAGCCACTAGCGGGAATACTAGGGACCACTAGTGGCCCGACTCAGATGGTGCTAATGGGCGGTGTGGAGTATACCCAATGCACATGGACATGGTGCAGGAGTGCCTACCACCTACAGTATTGCCTGGCCCGTTAGGGCTCTAGTGTAGAGTTGGCATGAAAACATGCACTAAAGTAAGCTGATGCAATTCAACAAAGGGGGGCACATACTACTGTGCCGCAGCAGGCTGCTGCTGCTGCTGCTGCTGCTGCTGGGCCTTGGGTGGCTCGTCTCGCAGCCGCTTGTAGCCCAGGCCAGGGTACTCCTTGCCCTTGGCTGGCAGTGCTCCCAGGTCTGGCCAGTAGCACAGCTCCAGCGGGCGCCACCTGCTCTCCCCAATGCGCTGCATGTTCAGCGCTGCATTGCAGTCCCTGTCCAGCCACCTGCCTGGTTGTGGTGCTGGCTTGGCCATTGAAGCCTTGCCCTTAGTGAGCTGGCAGGGCTGGGTAGGCTCAGCTGCCTGCTCAGCCTCGGTGCACTTGCTGCGCTTGGCTGGGGGGGGAGTGCTGGGCCCTGGCTCTGAGGCTGCTGCCGGTGTAGCTGCCTGGCTGCTGCATGGGGCCTGTGGGGGCTTGCGGGGGGGCACTATTGGGCACCACATCAGGCCCCGCACTGGCTGGTCACGCTGCTGGCTCCAGGCTGGGCGCAGCAGGCGCTGTTCCACCTGCCCTGCTGGGGGCTTCCAGCCTGCACTCCTGGTGGGCTGCTCATGGTCCAGCTCCTCCTCACAGGGCTGCAGGCCATTCACTGCTGAGCTGACCCGGCTGGTGCGGTGCTCATCCACTAGCACCACCATGCCCCTCAGCTGGTCTGTGCCCCTGGGCCTGCACACCACCTTGCGGCAGGCCCGCGGCACCGCATCAGCACCCGACCCTCCCCTGGTGCCAATGCTAGCTGCATCAAAGAACACCACCAGCTGCTTGGCATGCCCATGGCGCTTCATAACCACCTCAACCATCTCCTCCTCCATCTTTTAGTTGGGCGCGGCTCTTGCTTGGCGGTGTTCTTCCGCTTCTTTGGAGGCATTGCGGCACTAGGCTCGTAGCGGCTCACACCAGGCTCACACCAGCGTGTTACTCCGCCACATCAATCATGCACCTCCGAAGGGCACCTCCAAAGGGTCAAAGGGCACTTTTATAGGGTCAAAGGTGAAAGGTTGATGACAGCCTTGCCAGTGTCCTCCATGGACACCCCCGCCATGTCCTTCTCCAACTGCAGCCGTGCACAAAAGGCACGCAGGGTGGGTGACATGGTTGCGCCTGGTCCCACCCACCCACCCTCCCCTTCTTGAAGAACTGCTCCAGTGCCGGGACCTTGATGACCTGCGGCCAAGCACAATTGACTCTTTGACAGGCCAAGATACGATGCGGGGACACAAACAGCCGCGCATCACAGCGGCACCCGGGACCTTGATTACCTGCGGCCAAGCACAATTAACTCTTTGACATGCCACTTTGACAGGTCAAAATATGATGCGGGGACACAAACAGTGCAGGGACACACAAGATGGGAGCGGCCTTTCACCTGACGTCTTTTCGTTCCCCAGCCATCACGGCGCTCCTGCCGTTGTTTCCCTTAAGGGGAGCGAGACACTGCGATGGAACCAACAGGAGCGACTGATAATTACACATCGCGTAACGCACATAGCTCACAGACGGCTAGGGACACGAACCTTTCAGTTTCTTTGCCGGGCCTTGTTTCAGCTTGGCGGTGCTCTTCCGCTTCTTCTTCCGCTTCTTCGATGTGCATTAAGATGGGCGTCGGCCTTTTCAAGCAACTTGGGTCTCCGGAGAGATTCACGTAGTGATGGTCATTCCACCATGGTCCATGGCTGAAGGAAAGCAAGCGCTGCAATCTCTGGTCTCCCACCCCCCACTCCCCACCGCCCAAGGTGCTATCTTACAACGCAAGAGGGTGCACACACGGGGCAGTACAACCCACACTATGCACCACACTGTAGCAGCACACCACAACAGCCTTAGCGCCACCACCGCAACGTTCACTGCACTAAAGCTACCGTCTACACGCACTCCAACCTCTACCCCGTCACCTACAATGATGTCAGTCTCTACTGTCAGGCGGTGCACCTAAGGCTGCAGCAGGGCACTGTCGCTGTCAGTGCACAGTTCCTGCATGCATGCTTGGTGGGCATGATAAGCGCATAAGGTAACAATGCAACGGGAGTACAACATTTGTATGTTGGAACCACAGCCCCCCACCCACCTCACTGAGGCTCTTAGCAACACAACGCTGATGTGTGACCTGCACTATGACATCCAGTCCGGCTGTTGCGTCTGTTGGATGCGGCCATGCAAGCATGTGAGCCTGGGCGTCCGTGCATACTGGTATACCCCAACCTGGCACCAAGGATGTCCCCCTTGCCCTTGCCCTTGCTCTGCTCACCCCTGAACCCCTCCCCACCCCCCTCCTCCTCCCCTTGCGCTCCCGCCCCTGCTTCACCACCTCCTGCTCTCCACTCCACACTGCAGCAGCCTATTCTGCACCTCCTCCTGCACCCTCCTCCTGTCCTCCACACTGCGCTCCACACTGCAGCAGACTAGCCTGACTAGCCTCAGCCGCAGGTGGCCCTCATGCCGTCAGGGCTCCGCACCCTGCTCCTGGCGCTGCCTGATGGGCAGCAGGGGCAAGCCCCCATCCGTTGACACAGCCACAGCCCTCCAGTGGCACAGCCACAGCCACAAGGACGTGCATTCTTCAGCATCGGGCGTTCCTTCCATGCCATGCCAGCAAACTGATGCCCCTGCTGGGTTACAACCATGCTTGCATGCTGCATGCCAGGTTGCTCATGCCCAGTCACTCCCACTCCAACCTGCCGCATCTGTTCAGCTGGGGTGATGCAAGCCAGGCCTAGGGCAACACGAGCCAGGCCTGCGGGTTGCCCTGGGTCCTGCTAGAGACACGTGCAGCCAGGGCAATCGGGCCCCGCCTGTACTTGCACACAGCTGTACTGTAACAGCTCTTGGCACAAGAGCCAGCAGAGCAAGCAGGAGACACCGAGTGTTTGATCCAGACATGTCACCATGTCAGAGGGGCGGGAGGGGGCTGGGCAGGACTCACGTCTGCCTTGCTGCTAGCCTCAGCCCACGGCGCCCAGTAGGGGCAGCAAGGACACCCCAATGCTCTGTCTAGACATCCCACTGAGCTCACCTCACAGCTGAGCCTGTCCACCTGCTGCTTGCTGGTAGGAGGTGTGGCTTATGCTCATGGCTGACCCTAGGTGGACAGCGACTGCAGGCCACATTGTGACCGCCTACTTATGAGGGCACCGCATGTCGCCCTCCACTCGAGGGGTTTGAACTCTGCCCACAGCTGCCATTGAGCAGCCCCACGCAACGACTCAGCAGGCACTCACTTGCATGCACACCTAGCTAGCTGAGCCAGGGGCACTGGTTGACCAGGGCAGGGCAGGTGTGCGGTAAGTGTGTGTGAGCACTGCAGCTAGGCACTGGCAGGGCCTTCAACCGCCACCATGCTGGGGGGCTGGGCTGCCTCCCCAAGCCATAAGAGTGACCGGCCATTGCAATGACCCAGAAGGGCTATGACACACCAGGTGTGACGAGGAGTGACCAGGCGGCTGCGGGTCATCGCCGTGACTCAGGGCGCCAGGTGTCGGCTCTGAGCTGGCTGGGTGTGGGCAGCAGCACGGCCAGGGGGGCGGGCAGGCGGCGCCGCTGGTGGGCCAGCTCAGTCAGCAGACGGCTGGTGCTGGGCCGCGCTTGAGGCTCCTGCTAGGACCACGCAACCCCCACGCACCACTGGTAAATACCCATGGCCCCAGCAGCCGCAGTTGCCAAACAGCGACGTGGGCACAGCACAACTAAAGGCAGTATCAGAGGTAGGTCAAGGCACTGCAGAGGGCACCGCAGGCCAAGGGGAAAGGAAGGAAGCAAGGCGCAAGGCAGTGAGCACAGCAACAAGGTTGGGCAAGGGTAAAGTCAACATGGGCACAGAGGCCTAGCGCAGCCACTAGACACAATGCTGGAGACACACTTTGAGCAAGGCACCCGCCCCGCCCCGCCCCGCCCCGCCCCGCCCCGCCCCGCCCCGCCCCGCCCCGCCCCGCCCCGCCCCGCCCCGCCCCGCCCCGCCCCGCCCCGCCCCGCCCCAGCACCTGCTCAGTGCAGCGGCAGGCATGGTCCACCAGCAGCTGCAGGAGTTGCAAGGGGCACTGGGAGGAGGAGGAGGAGGAGGAGGGGCCGGCAGCAGCGCCAGCAGGGCTCTGCTCTGACCCCCGGGCCCCCCGCCCCCCCTGCCCTGCACTCAAGGCGCCTGGCCCACCCAGCAGCCCCCCCGCCAGCTTCACCCCAGAGCCGTGGTGATGAGAGGAGGGCTGCAGGCACCACCCCCAGCGCTCATGCAGGGGGTGCACCCCCGCCTGGCCCCCTGACGCCCCTGCCGCCTCCCCACCCCACAATGGGTTGGCCAACCCCTGCCCCTGCCCCTGATCTTGCACAGCTGCCCCCTGCTGCTGGCCGACGCCCCCCGCCTCTCCCTTGCCCTCCTTCCTGCCTGTACTTCCACTGCCCCGCTGCCTCTTAATGGCTGGTCCCTGCTGCTGCTGCTGCTGCTGCTGCAAGGCTCGCCCTGAAGCTTGCTGGTGGCTGGCAGGGGCAGCAGCGGGTGGCTGGCTGCGGCTGCCCCTGCGGGCTGCTGCCCCAGTGGTCGTGTTGGGGCTGGTGCCACAGACAGCTGTGGCCAGGTGCTGCTTGTGCAGCAGCAGGCTGGCCCGCAGCCCCTCACGCTCCTCCATGGTCTCCTGCAGGCCACCAGGGCAGCCAGCTGGGGGGAGACAGGGCGGGAGGAGGCAGGGTGGGGGGAGGCAGGGTGGGGGGGAGACAGGGCGGGAGGAGGCAGGGTGGGGGGAGGCAGGGTGGGGGGGAGACAGGGCGGGAGGAGGCAGGGTGGGGGGAGGCAGGGTGGGGGGAGGCAGGGTGGGGGGAGGCAGGGTGGGGGGAGGCAGGGTGGGGGGGAGGCAGGGTGGGGGGGAGGCAGGGTGGGGGGGAGGCAGGGTGGGGGGGAGGCAGGGTGGGGGGGAGGCAGGGTGGGGGGAGGCAGGGTGGGGGGAGGCAGGGTGGGGGGAGGCAGGGTGGGGGGGAGGCAGGGTGGGGGGGAGGCAGGGTGGGGGGAGGCAGGGTGGGGGGGAGGCAGGGTGGGGGGGAGGCAGGGTGGGGGGGAGGCAGGGTGGGGGGGAGGCAGGGTGGGGGGGAGGCAGGGTGGGGGGGAGGCAGGGTGGGGGGGAGGCAGGGTGGGGGGGAGGCAGGGTGGGGGGGAGGCAGGCACCCCTCCCTGGGCTCTGCATAGGGAGGGGTAGCCAGCCCTGCCAATAAGGAGAAGCAGCTGGACTTAGTCGATTATAGTCCTGGCCCTGTCTGGTACTTGCACACACCCCCGCTGGGTACCCTACCCTACCCGCCCTCCCACCCATCTCACCCCCACCTGCCCCTGCCTCAGTGCCTGCCTCACTCACCTGGTATGCCTTGTTTGCTGCGGCCTCCTGCAAGGGCTGCACCTGCAGAGCGCGCTGGCCAGCCACTGGGCCCAGCAGCAGCAGGAGCAGGAGGCAGCCCAGCCCGTACACGTCCTGCAAACCACAGGCCAGGCGCAGCACCCAGCCGCCTGATGGCACCTGAACAGGCGCATCTGTATCTTGCACGGGTTACCAACCCTGCACCTTTGCATGCAATACAGCTAACGCGCCCCCTCCCCCCTCACCCTCCCCAGCTCACCGTGGCGCGCCCATACAGTGCGGCCTGGCGCACGGCTGGGTCCAGGAAGTGCAGGCACGGCCCCACCACATCCCCCGGGGTGCTCCACATGCTGCCCCCCTCCACCCTCTCCCCTGCACCACCGCTGCCGCCCACCCCCACTCCCAGCCCTGCCCCACCCCCAGCTGCAGGGGTGGCGGAGGCAGACGGGGTGGGGGGGCCAGATGGGGTGGGGGGGCCAGATGGGCCGGGGCTGGAGTAGGGGTAGGGCATGCGGGGGTGGGCCGGGGGGGGTGGCGGGCACGCAGTTGCGCTGGCTGCTGTGGCTGCTGGAGCGTGGACACACTGGGCGGGCCTGTACAGTGTGCAGGGGCCACACAGGGGGGGAGGGGGCAGCAGCAGCAGCAGCAGCAGCAGCAGCAGCAGCAGCAGCAGACAGTGCATACGAAGTCCATGATCAGAGTTGGCGCCTGGTTCTGGGCCAGCGTCAGGGTCACAATGCTTGAACGATGCTCTACCAGGTCTGCATGCAGGAAAACATGTGTGATCCTCACACAGCCCCTTCCGCCCTCCTCCCTTACCCCCAGCCATGCTCCCTCACACCTGGCTCAGCCCAAAGTCATAGATCTTGACCAAGGGGATGTGCAGGTTGCTTAGCCCAGCCGCCACTTGGCCGGGTGGCAGGCTGCCAGGGGGTGGCGGGCGAGAGGCTGCGGGGCTGCGTCCTGCTGGCGCCAGCTGCCCCGTCTGGCCTGAGCTGCCACGCTGGTTGGGGGGGCAGGGGGTGGTGGGGGACTGGCCGGGGGACGGGGCGGCGGGGTCCACTGTCCAGCTGATGGACATGTTCAGAGGTGACAGGTCTGCACCCAGGACAAGGTGAGCTGTGCTCTTGTAGTGTAGCGCAGTGCAGTGCAGTGCAGTGCAGTGCAGTGCAGTGCAGTGCAGTGCAGTGCAGTGCAGTGCAGTGCAGTGCAGTGCAGTGCAGTGCAGCGCAGCGCAGCGCAGCGCAGCGCAGTGCAGCGCAGTGTATTGTATTGTATTGTATTGTATTGTATTGTATTGGGCAGGGCCCCTGCTGTGGGACACTAGTGCTGCAGGCATACATTGGCGCAGAGCTGTCAGGTGAGGGCTGTCAGGTCCTCCACTGCAGCTGGTGTTGCCAGGGGCTGCACTGCCGGCGGCTCACCACGGTGCACCACATAGCAGGAGCCGGCTGTGGTGGGCGCCCAGGTGTGGTCCCCCTGGCCCTCCTCCTCCAGGGCCTGCGGGTCGCTGCTGCCAGCCAGGCGCCAGTGCATCCAGTCCAGCGCGTCCAGCACCTGGGACACGGCCACAGGGTAAGGCCAGCAGGCAGGGTAGGGGGGCAGGCAGGGTAGGGGGGCGGAAAGGGTAGGGCGGCAGGCAGGGCAGCGCTTCAGTGTGGAGGCAAGGAGCTGAGGGTTTGACACCAGTAGCTGAGGGGAAGCTGGAAGATGTAGTTGAGGAGTTCAGGAGTGTGACAGGTCAGGGATTCAGGGGTGTGTCACACATCTTAAGGTGGGCAGCTGATGGGTGAGGGCGGGGGGAGGAGGCAGTAAAGGTTCAGCCCTCTCCCCACATTCCTCTGTGGCCTAACTTTTCCCCCAGCCCCAGCCGTCCAAAACGCAACTGCCGTGTGGCGGTGCGGCACTGCAGTGCATCATGTCGAGGCAGGGCTGTGTGCCTGGCCTGCCGTCTCTGCTGAGCGCCACCGCTCCTGACCTGGAAGTAGATGCCCGCCGCCTGCTGCCAGGACAGGTGCGGCACAGTGAGCTGGTTGTGCAGGAGGGTGCCGGGTGGGAAGAGCAGGCTGTGCCACAGGGTGAAGGCGCCTGCAAGGCAGCGGGTGGGGAGGACAGCAAACCCAGGGTGGCTGGTTGGCGGTAGGGAGGGGGCGTGGCCAGGGCTGTATGCCAGCTGGCTACATATGAGGAGGAGCGCGGCCAGGGTGGAGTGACGGCTAGCAGCACCTGAAGCAGTGCCTTGTTCAAGCTGTCTGGCAGGCAAGCAGACTGGCCAGCTGTTGAGCAGGCGAGCTGGCTGAGGGACAGGCAGGCAGGCAGGCAGGCAGGCAGGCAGGCAGGCAGGCAGGCAGGCAGGCAGGCAGGCAGGTCGCGTATGCAGCTGCCCCTCACCTCCATACTCCATGACCATGCAGCAGGGTGTGTCCAACCGTTTGTCACATGCGCCGCCACTGCCACCTGACCCCTCCTCCCCCTCCCTCATCTGCCCGCCCCTGCCCATCGCGGCCACCAGCTGCTCCTCCTCCTCCTCCCCGCCCTCCACATCGCCCGAGGCCCTCAAGATGGAGGCCAGCAGCGCTACAGTGGTGGCGTGGCCCGCCTGCAGGAAGGGCCGGCTGGGAAGAGGGCGGGGGGCCTGGAAGCTGCTGTGGCCTGCAGGCAGCAGCCAGGGCAGCAGCCAGGGCGGTGGGCGCAGGGCAGAGGCGAGGGGTGTGAGGAGTGTGAGGAGGATAGAAGCCTCCTCTATGTAGCAAAATGCACAACAGGCTGCACCCTCCATTACAGGCAGCTGTCACCACAGCCCCCTACACCTGACACCCATGCAGGCCACCTGACACCTGTGCCTGCGTCGCAACCAACTCCTCAGCCAGAACCAACACCTACTGTCTCATTGCACCAAACACAGTCTGTGCTTTGCTCTCTGTCATCAGTGCCTGGCTGTCAGTAATGCTGCTATAAAAGATGCCCTTACAACCTGCCCACAACTACTGTAGCCAACCCTACCCCTGCCCTTGAACATGCCCAAGCTGCCTGCCCACCCACCTGCCCACCCACCTACCCACCCGCCCGCCCGCCCCCCCACCCGCCCGCCCGCCTACCCGCCCGCCTATCTAATGCCTGCCCCAACGCCTGCCTCATGAGGTGCACGACTGCCCACACAGCTGCAAAGCTCTTTGCCCCAGCCAACCCCTGCCTGCCCCCCCTAACCTGCGGCAGCTGCTGCCCTGACCTCGCCACCTCCCCTCCCCTGGGCCCCTCTTCACCTGGGCTGGCTGCCAGGGCTGCTGACCGGGCGCTGCTGGCAGGTGTAGCCAGGAGGGGCGGCACCAGCTGACCTGAGGCTGGGGAGCTGCTGAACTCCTCCTCCTCCTCCTCTTCCTCCTCCTCCTCCTCCTCCTCGCCACCCTGCTGCTGCTGCTGCTGCTGCTGCTGCTGGGTTTGGTGTGGGTGTGGGTGGGAGGTGGCAGCCCCCTCTGCCCCCCTCAATGGGTCGTCTGGATGAGCGCCAGCGCAGAAGCCTAGGCAGCGCACAATGTTCGGGTGCCCCTCCACTCGCAGCAGCATGTCAGCCTCACTGGCAAACTGTAGGCGGCGTCGCAAGTTCTCCTGCGGTGTGCACACCCTCACACAAGGTCACACCAGCACTTCAACTGAGTTGGTAATCACACACCACATCACACCAACAATCAACCATACCCCTCCACCCCTGCCTCCCCCACACACGTCCTTCATCGTGTCCTTCATGCCACACATCCATGCTTTATCATTGAAGCCACCAGCGTAGCGATACACACCATGAGGCGCTTGCCGTGTGCTGCCATGCTTGCACCATGTGCCCATGCTGTGCATGGTGGTCACGCATTAGTGTGTGACCCACCAACCTCAGGATGAGCTTGTATGGGCCGCAGCTTCTTCACAGCCACTGGCGCCCCAAGACCAGGGAGCAGCCGCCTGCAATCTCACCACACATACTACTAAATGAGGACTACACAGAGCAAGAAGCTGGTACCAGCATCAGCAGACCTAGCGCCTGATGGCCACAGCAGCCACAGCAGCCAGGCAGCAGCCGGGCAGCAGCCGGGCAGCAGCCGGGCAGCAGCCGGGCAGCAGCCGGGCAGCAGCCAGCAAGCCTGCTCCACTGACCGGGTGATGTACACGTCCCCAAAGCCCCCGACCCCGGCCAGCTCAGCCTCCAGGAGTTCAGGGGCCTGGGAGAAGAAGCGGCGGGCAGCAGCCGCAGTGAGGAAGCAGGCGCCGCCCTCCTGTGGCCCCAACGCCTGCCGGCCAGGACCCGGGCTGCCCAGCCAAGCTGCGGCACCCTGGCCCTGCTGCTTCCCGTGACACTCCTTGGGCCCCTGATGCTGCTGCTGCTGCTGCTGCTGCTGGCCTGGCTGGTGTGTTGCCGCCTGCTCCGGGCTGTCTGCTCTGCAGCCGGACTTCCTGCGGGAGCCGCTGCCCAGACGCAGCAGCGGGGCACGCTTCCTGGGCGTGGACCCCCCAGGAGTGACCGGGGCAAGCGGGGAGCTCAGCAGCTGCTGAGCAGCTGCCACAGTCCGTGCAGGCCCCTGCCCTGACTCCGGCTCCTGCCGCCACCGCTGCTGCTGCTGCTGCTGCTGCTGCTGCTGGCGTGTGGCCAGTGAGGCGCAGCGCCTGAGCACCCTCTCCTCCAAGGTCCACAGCAGCTCACACTGTTGCTGCGTCACACCCAAGCCTGCACACCCCGGTTGGCCCCCTTGCTCTGCCTCGGCACCAACCTCTGCCCCAACTTCCAGCCCCGCCTCTGCAACCGCCCCTTCAGTGAACCCGTTCCCCATAGCGTGCTCCCTATCCACCTCGCCCTCCTTTCCCACCTCCGCCTGCTGCTGCTGATGCTGCTGGTGCTGCTGGTGCTGCTGGTGCTGCTGCTGGTGCTGCTGGTGCTGGTGCTGGTGCTGCTGGTGCTGCTGGTGCTGCCCTCCCCTGCGCACCCCGGCCGCTGGGCGGCCTGTGCTGCTGCCCACAGCTTGGTCAGGGAAGTGAGGGGCCAGCAGGTGGGCCATGTGGCCCGCTGTCGCCGTCTCACTGGTCATAGGCTCCATGTGCAGTGAGGCGGCGTGCTGGGGGCCTGGGGCCAAGGCTGGGGTCAGCAGCTGGCCCCCCCAGCCTCCCTCCACACCCTCACTATGCCCACAGTCCCTGGCTACGTGGTGGTGACGCAGCTCAGGGGGTTGCTGCCCTGCTTCCACCCAGCCTGTTGGCCCGCCCTCTGCCTTGCCCACCCCCCATGCGCCACCTTGACACCTACCTCTTGCACCTGCTGCTCCTGCCACCCCGCCCCCCATTGCCTGGTCCCATTCCACATGCACGGCAACCGCCCCCTCAGGCACTGCGCTGTACCCCTCACCCCAGCTGCCCTCCACCCCCCCAAGCTGCTGCAGGCTGCTGCTCAGCTGCCTCCTGGCGCCCCTGCTGACCCTGGGCCCTGCAGGCGACCAGGTGGCACCCTCTGGCCCTCGGTGGCTGGCGGCAGTTGGTGAGAAGCTGGTGTTTGCGAGCTGCATGGGGGCAAAGGGAAGGTACGCAGAAGCTGGCTGAGGGCTGGGGGAGGTGGAAGGGGGGGAGGGGCTGGGTTCATGGCGATGATAGCGGGGGCTGAGTGCAGGTATAGGCCAGACAGGGTGCGCCTCCTCGGCCAGGGCCTACACAGAGTGGGACACAGCCGGCTGGCAGGGGGTCCAGGCTGGAGGGAGAGGGAGGCAGAGCTTCCAGGAGGGCAGCGAGCAGGGGTGGGGCCACTGGGAGGCTGGGCAGGGCGATGCGCAACGCACGGCAAGTCAGCAGTGTTGCGTAGAGGCACAGTCAGTCAGTGCAGGCAGTGCTAGCGTGGGCCTTACACGTGGCACATGGCCCATGAGCCCGCCCCAGACTCCCTGCTTATCTCCCCACAACCAGAGCCCATCTACAGTCAACAATGTTGATGCATGAAGCTGTTGTGTGCTGAAGCAGCTCAGCTGTCCCTGGGCCCTGAGCCCTGCCCGCCTGCCCAGCTCCCCCGCTCTGCAACACCACCTTCTCCAGTTCCCCTGCCCATCCCAATGCCACACTGGCCTCACCTGCAGCTGCTGGCCCCAAGGCACTGCCACCATCTGGCACGCTTGCTGGAACTGCTGTGAGTCCAGCTGATGCAGGTATCGCTGCTGCTGCAACTGCAGTTGCTGCTGCTGCTGCTGCTGGTAATGCTGTTCATGGTGCTGCTGTAGATTGTGCTGGAGCTGGTGCTGGTTCTGAGTACCTTGAGGGCTCTGCTGCTGCTGCTGCTGCTGCTGCTGCCAAGCTGCCCAGCTGCTGAGGCGCTGCAGTGCCACCTGGGGTTCCATCGTCACAGCCTGCGCCATGACCTGCTGCAGCAGCTGCTGCTGGGCCTGGTGCTGGGCTAGCTGAGCCTGCGCCTGGGCCACGGTCTGCTGCAGCAGCTGCTGGCGGCGCAGTATGGCTGGGTTGGCAGAAGGGGAGGCCGGCAGGGAGCCAGCCCTGGTCAGGCCCATGTCAGCCCCTCCCACCCCTGGCCTGCGCCCAGCAGGGGAAGCGGCCAGCTCAGCAGGCAAGCAGCCTGACAGTTGGGTGGAATCGAGTCCATGGGGCTGCTGCTGCGTAGAGGGGGTGGGGCAGCTGAGCCTGGAGGTCAGCAGGGGTGGGGCGCCAGGGATGACACGGTCTCCCAGTTGCCAGTTCTGTGTCACAGCGAGGGGGCAGGGGGGCCAAGGGGGCAGCAAGGGGTAGGTGTGCCAGGTGCAGGTGTGAAAAGGCATAGGTATCAGAGTGGCGTTTGGGAGGAGAAAGTGTGGGACAGGCATGGGCAGCATGTGTTGGCAGTGCGGCACAGGGCCAGGTGCAATACCTGGGGCAAGGGGTCTAGGACGGCAGGTGTCTGGTGTCCATTACGCTCCATCTCCTCCACCCAGCCTCCCTAAGCATCAGTGACCACAGGCTGGCGGGTGAGACGGGCAGGTTGGCAGGATGGCCTGATGAGAGATGTGACTGAGGCTGCCTGGAAGGTTGGCAGGCCCTTGGGTGGCCGCTGAGGTCTCCGCTGAGGTCTCCGCTGAGGTCTCCGCGGAACAATGCATAAGGCCCTAGTAGTTTCACACAGGCTGTTAGCCTTTCAAGCATTAGCGGTTAGTTTTGATGAGGAGCCCAGTGGTCTGTCCCTGGAACGTGCCATCGGTGTGGGGTTGGTAGTCGTCAAGGGTGCGACCGAGGATGCTACAACTTGCTTGTAGTAGCTGAGTGAGATTACCCACAGCCCAACATGTTGTTCCGTGTTGAATAAGTTTTGTTGGCCTGATGAGAGATGTGTTATGAGAGATGTGGAAGCATGCGGAATAAGATAAGTGTTGCTCAAAGGTCACGGCAGGGGTGGTATGGAGGTGGTGCACATGGATCTTTAGGTCTCTTGTAACGGACCTGGACAGATTGACGTGAGGTCTGAGACAAGGTCGCGACTGGTGAGTAGAACACGGCGCTGGTTGCGGCCATCGCGTCCGGCCTATGCTGGCAGGCCGGGTCACAATCCTGGCGCCTCTGTGACCTCGGCCAGGACTCGTTGCCGCGCTCCATACCTACCAGCGCTAATCAAAGCAGCCAGGGTCCCAAAAGACGCTCAAAATCTCTCAATTTTAGACGACCCGCCCTGCGAATGATGCCCGCGCTGCCCTTGCGCTGTGCTCACCCCATCCCAGGGATCACTGCGGCTCTTGCCGAGGGTGCGGGCGTCAAGAATTGGGGTGACAGCTCGGCCATACGTGGCTGAGACGAGCAGCTGGTAAGGAGCACCCACGCAAGTACGCGTGGTCACCAAAGGTATCTCGGCTCAAAAATCTCTCGTAAATTGCGGACCCCCCCGCAGAACGTCCCGAGCAGCTCTAATGTTCTACACCCACTATGTGCTACTGTGCGCGGCTGCAGGTGTGGCGGCTGTGCTTGGACAGTTGGGTCCGGCCCGCGAGCCATGCCGCTATTTTGCACCGCCGAAGCTGCCACGGTGTATCGCCCAAAGGAGTATCACAGCTGCGCGCAGGAGGCAAACGGAAGAGGCGAGGGCTGCCCGGCAGGCCCTGGCACAGCAGCGGCGGAAGGAGCCCAATCCGGGTGCTGAAGCGGCGGGCGGTGGCGGCAGGGTTGAGGCTTGGCGTGCTGTGGAGTTGTTTGCCTGGGTTGCTGCCTTGCTGGTCTTTAGGCGCCAGCCTCAACAACTGCTTTGTCCGTCACTAGCAGCTTGATATCTCTAACCCTTTTCCACTCCTGCGTTCCAATCTGGTGCCAGTGGTGGATGGCGAAGGTGGTAGGCCATTGTAGGGAGGTCGTGATGGTTGCCTCCGTTTTATGCATGACTTCGCATCGCCCCCCTAACTCGTGTGCGCGCTCGCCACGCACAGTGGCTATGAGCCCGTGGCGGCTGGCACCGCAGCGAACGCCAGAGCCGCCGTAGAGCTGCCGGTGCGCTGTCCCGGTGTGCGGCCTTTCCGGTCCAGCACCGCAGCGCTGGTAGGACATGCAGCCAGCAGGCACTCGCAAGCAGCGCGTTGACCCTGCACGCGAGGTGGCAGCAATAGGCCCGAGGGAAAACGCTTGTGCGGCGTTGCTTAGGCCGCATGATGTGCGTGCATTGGCAAAGGCTGATGCCAACAGGTGGAAAGCAGGCGGCTCAAAGCACCTGGGCAGCAGCCTTGTGCAGGGCGGTCTCGCCGTCAAAGTCTTGCAGCCGCGCGTCAGCCCCCGCAGCCAGCCTGGGCACACCAGTCACCGAGCTTCAGCCTCAGACGAGGTGGTGAAGTGCAAGGCAGGCAGCAGGTAAGAGCTAGCAGCAGATGATGCAACCCAAGCACGAGCTGTGTGAGGGAGCGAGCGCCATGTTTGCCCGATGCTATCAACATTGCCCCTGCTGCTGTGTTGCTTCAACTGGGATGGCATGCTAGGAATTGCCCACCCTCCGCAGCACGCTGGGTTGCAGGCAGCAACAGGGTCACACCAGGGCCACAGGGTCACACATCGCGAACTGGGCATCTTGTGACTATCAGCAGGGTCGGTGGGTTGCTGGCACCAGCTGGCGCACCTACAGCAGTTGCAGCACGGGCACATGCCCCTGCGCCGCCGCCCGGTGCAGCGCTGTGGCCTGACCAGCATGGGTCCGGGCATCCACCAGGGCGCCTGCAGCCCAGCCAGGTCATTCATGCCGCCAGGCCCACACTCCCGTACCCAGCACCCAGCACCTGGCCTCTCAGCCTACAGTGACCCAGCCTGCCCCACCCACTGCCCCACCCACTGCCCCACCCACTGCCCCACCCACTGCCCCACCCACTGCCCCACCCACTGCCCCACCCACTGCCCCACCCACTCCCGTCCCTCCCGGATGCCCACATGTCATTCTGCTCCTGAGCTGGAGGTACAATGCCGCCCCACCTGGCTTGGGACCTCCCCCCCCTGCGTAGGCCCCACCTCTGTTCAGCAGCAGGCGCACCACCTCCTCATGCCCGGCACGCGCTGCGTAGTGCAGGGGGGTGTAGCCACTGCTGCCTGGGTCGCACACACCACTCACAAACACACCCAGTCACCTGCAGGCAGGCAGGCTGGAGCAGGGCCAGGCTGCTGCTGCTGCCGCTGCCTCACCCTCCGCTGCCTCACCCCATGTCGCTAAGCAGTCGCTAAGCAGCTGCAGTCGCTAAGCACCCGCTAAGCCTGCTGTGGAGCCAGCTGGATAGCTGCTGGAATGGGGAAGGCTGCACTGCACTTAATGCACTTCAAGCATGCAGTGGTAGAGTGAGTGCTGGGTGCCCACCCCGCCAGCAAGGGCTAGAAGTGCGCATGTCATGGGAACAAACAGTTGCAACACCAGGTGGCCAAACAATCTAGCTGGGTGCAGAGGGTGTGCAGTGAAGAGGATATCCATGGCCGCCATGCCCAGTCTGGGCCAAAGCCTGGTATCAGACGTCAAGCAAACCTGTTAAACTATGAAGGGGGCGGGGACAGAAGTGGGGAGCAGGTTTGTGCTGTGGGACCTTCAGAAATGGCTGGTAGGCGCCAGGCAGCGTATAGTAGTGGGCACTGCACAGCCCAGCCCCAGCCACAACCCATCCACACCCTCTCACCCCACCCCTCTGTTCTACCTGTGGCGGTGCCATCACTGTGCACAGCCTCTGGGTGGGCAGCTAGGATACGCTGGAGCTTGTCCAGTGCGCCAGCTTGTGCCGCTGCACACGCACTGCGGGCAAACTCCAGCTCGTCCAATGACTGCCCTACTGCCCGGGCACCTGGCGCCAGCAAGCAGCTGCAGGCGACCTCCGACCCAAGCTCGCCCTCTGTTGGGCAAAGCTGGCATGAGGCCGACCAGCGTGGCTGACCAAACAAAGGCCGAGGCATGAGGCTGACCAAACAAAGGCGCCCGGTCAGGTCGGCCAGCTTGCTCAGACCCTAGCCTGATACTCATGCGCGCCAGGCACAGCCGAGCATGCGTGAGTGAATAACACGCAGCCCAGGGAGCGTAAATGTAAACCACATGACAGAGCCTTTCGAATCATGCTTACAAGGTTCCAAACCCTACAAGGTTCCAAACCCTACAAATCCTCTTGCTACTACCAAGATGAAGCAAGAGATGGGATTCAACACAGGCTCCGTGTTTTTTACTGAACTGGCTATTGATAGTGTGTATAATGCCCTCTTCAACATCTGATGAATGCGCCTCCATCACAAGCTTGAGCTCTCACAATTCTTGCTCACACACATACCCATTTCAAAGGGTCCATACATTGTTTTTCATGTGCCATAATACAAAATGTGCAAGCATGACCTGCGAGGGGACGATGTCCCTTCGCAACACATACTAAGCATTAGCTGGGGGAGCATCATCATTTCTGGTCTGGGCGTGGCCGGCGAACTAATGCTGTAGCCGTGCACACGCCCGACTTCTTGACCCCCCGCAGCAGGTCAAATGATCACGTACTGCCCTACATGCGGCAACATGTGCCTGGGTAAGTGCTCCTGCGTTGCATTCTGCGCTTTAGCACGATGCTGCTGCTTCTGCTGTGATGAAAGACTGTGCACAACTGCTATGGGAATGCAGTGGAGCTGACCGCTGGCAGCAGGGACCTCCGCTATTTCTGCCAGGCCTGCCCCTACATCTACACCATCAAGCAGAAGGTGTGCAGGCAGCATGCGCATGCTTGAGCATACCTGTTCCCATTGCTACTGCTGCTGCTAAAACTGCTGCCACCAAAATGCAGTGGAATCACGTGTGCACATCATCATAGCCACTGTCTAACCCCAGGACAGTCAACACGACTAGGGACCCCCTGCCCCTTCTAGTCACCTGCCTTGTGTCGGGGTTAAGTTGGAGACTGGCACAGCACCTGGCGCACCCTCCTGCGTGTCATATTCTGATGTGCCATGTCCGGGTAAGCTGTAGTGCCAGCGGTCGAGCCTTTCTCAGCTCTACACAGCTTGTAGTGTCCAGCAAGCAGTACATATCTCCCCTGCAAGTAGGGGCTGTGTTGTACATCCGAAGGGATGAAGCCACATGCTCGTATGTTAACAGCAGCCTGGATTGTACTACAGGCTGCTGGATCGGGGCCTTGGGTGCTCAGTATCACAGCTTCTTGAAGCTCACGCCAGGTCTCCTTGCCTAGGGCCTGTAGCGTCCACCAGCCTGCATACCAGCACAGCTCCACTGGGCGCCATGGGGCCTCCCCTGCCTGCTGGAGGTTCAGGGCTGCGTTGCAGTCCCTGTCCACCCATTTGCCAAGGTCCCCAGGGGTGTTCTGGTTAACCCAGGGGCACCACAAAAGGGCCCGCACTGGCGCCACAAACCGCTGGCTCGTCAACCTGACCTTCCCAAGGTGTTAACTTGCAGGCCTGGTGAGCTTGCTGCAGTCCAGCCGCGTCGCACAGGGCTGGGGGCTGTTCACAGCAGTGTTTTTTTCGCGCTATGTATAGCGTTCGCTATAAAATACCATAATTCAAGGGTCCTTTTGCGCTACGAAATGGTCACTTTGCGATTTACCCTGCGACTTTGTGTATTTAAGTGCAGTTTTTGTTTAGAATTTCTACTTGAGCGATGTTTTGAAGTAAGGTCGAGTTATAAAATCAAGGGCATGAACCTATGCCATGTCAGTTTTAGATCATGCATCAGGGCGAAACGAAAGAAAAACACTGGTTCACAGCTTAGCTGACCCGGCTGGTGTGGCTCTCAGCCATTGTCACCACCTTGCCTGGCAACCTGTCTGTTGGCTTGCTGCTCCTGGCTCTCTCCACCACCCTGCGACAGGCCTGCAGCACGGCATTGGCACCTCACCTGCCCCGCGTGTCAATGCCAGCATAGTTCAAAAACACCACCAGCGGCTTGTGTGTCCCCGACCGCCGCTGGGACACTGGTGAAGGTCCTCCAGCCCTCATCAGCAACTGCAGCCTAGTAGGGTTGGTGGGGCATGGGTGTGGGGACAGGGGGAACCCCTGGGCTTGAGGAGGCTGCATGGAGGGAGGGGTGGGGACAGGCTTGAAGCCTGGTGTGGGAGTCTTCACAAAACACTAGAACAGCTATTTTCCCTTTCTGCAAGCGAGGAGCCATCCATGTCATCCGGTCATCTGAAACAAGCCGCCCTTGCTTCCCCTGCTTGGGCCTGGCCACGTTCTTCTTCCATTTCGTTTCATGACCTGCGGCAGCAGGACCTCCCTTGTCCCAGCTTCAGGCTCGCATCAGGGTTTGCAGCAATATTTAAATCTGCTACCCCACAACAGTGATCACCACCGTCAAGCTTGGTTCAGCAACTATCGCCCACAGTGCCCCAGGCTGCTCAATGCTTTGCCACTGCATTAGACGGTGCCCTGCTGCAGCACGCTGCTGGCTCCAGGTTGAACACAGCACCCCACTCACATCTCTCTGACGAATGCAGCGGGTCAGTGTCCAGGGCCACATGCACTCGTGTCAGGCTAATGCCCCTGTTATACTGAGCTGAAACCTCTGTGACATGGTTGCATGCCTATGAGTTGTCAGGTTATGCACTCCGCCTCCTATCTCCAACTTGACCCCTCGCCTGCTCTGCTCCTGCACTGCTTGCCACAGCTTTCTGCGTGTGTCGACCTGCTGCACCCACTGTGGCTGGCGGTGGTACTGCAGATCACAACCCATGTGGTGTTGGCCAAGAAGGAGGTAGATGATGTGCTGGGCGGGGACGAGACCTGGAAGGCAGCAGCCAGAACAGACGGTGAGCACCACCTACCCACTGACACCAGGGGTCGCTGCCCTGTGTTGCCTCCTGAAGCCCCACTTTCTTAGCATCACATGCACACACCATGGGGTTGGGGCTAGGGCTGAGTTGGAGCAAAAATGTCGGGGCTACAGGCTTTGGGGTAGGGTCGGAGTGAAATGGGGACGAGGTAGGGTTTAAGTTGGCCCATCATATAGCTGTGACTTGTGATGCACTGCGGCCTCATGACTGCAGCCAACTGCCCTCGCTGCTCCTATCATCAAGCCTACTTCATTGAGATCCAAATCCGTTCCGCGGACGAGCCCGCCACTTTGTTTTTCAAATGTGCCGACAGTGACTGCGGCCATCAATGGAAGGAGGGCTAGGCACATGTTCCATTGTGAGGCTAGGCTCAGCGCCGCGGTCATGACATGTGCGGCGAACATTTCGTCCCTCGGCCAGACCTGCGCCCTGAGTTGCTTGGTTCTCGCAATGGCACTATGGAGGTTTATTAATTCGCCTGCAGATGGTTGTGTCTTAACATGTCGCAATGCACGCCCAATGTGTTGCAGACAACAAGTTTTAATCCCTACAGCCCTCATGCTTAGGGAGCGTCCCATGTACGTACATGTACGTACATGTAACTGTTACATTTCCGGGTTATACGTCATGAGTCATGCTTAGGGATCGTCCCATCTACGTAGATCTAACGTTAGATTAGATGGTTAGACTAGATCAAGCAAGCCAATCTAACGTTAGAATTGTCTAATCTAGTCTAACGTTGTAATCAAACACACGCTGCGAGATCGCTGTAGTAAAGGCTACTGACACTGTCAGTGACAGTGTGCCTCCTGCCCACTTCAGGTGTGCCTCCTGCCCACTTCAGGTGTGCCTCCTGCCCACTTCAGGTGCCTCCAGATCTACTACTAGCAAGAGCTCTACATGGCACACGTCGGCCAGAAAGGCATCCCAAAGTTCTTGCGGCAGGTGGTTTGTCTGCCGTGGTATGTATTGTCCTTATCGCGGGCAGCGCGAGCCTTTCTATTGCGCTCCGCTTCGGTGATGTCTGGCTGTAGTGCCTCGTCGCGGTCACAAATGTCACTGTCCGGGTCCTCCGGCACTGGCCTAGGCACGGTTCGTCATGTTGTTTGCCATAGAAAACAGCAACGTGCAGCCATCACAAAGACTAGGAACTGGTGGTTTTGTTCGTTAGCATTAACGCATTTTGCATTTCAAAGAAAGCTAAGGGTGGTGGGACTGGGCAGCAGGGGAGCATCTCTTACAGACACAACTGCAGCAGACAACAGATATGGAACACGTCCGTGTTATACAGAGTCTTTGCTACATCTATCGTCGGCCGGCGTGCAAGTACCATCGCTCACGTGGTAGCACGAAGCGCACACACGTCGCACCCTTGCATGTTCTTTACGCACATTAGCCGCATTCGACTACTTGCCGCAATGGCCGTCAACGCAAGCACCTGCCCGACATTCGCCATCATCACAGGCTTCGGCAAGGCGCTGCTGTGCACATTCTCGCCGTGAAGCCCCGTTTCTGCATCTGTTCGCCACCGCGCAGTCAGCGCATCCAAAACCATGACCCATGGCTCGAGCCACACCGGCGACTCGTGAATATCAGAGCATCGACCTTGCTCAGGGTAGGGTCTATGGCAGGGGGGCGCCAGCGGGCTTGAGGGCAGTCGTAGGGCTGCACGGGCAGGCAAGCAGGCGTATATGCAGGCAGGCTGATGGTCAGCTTGCTTGACAGTACTCGCTGAGGCAGGCAGGCAGGCAGGCAGGCAGACGCCTCCCTGCCTCCTAAGAGGCGGGCAGGACGGTGTGTGCAACAGTGCGGAACTTGGTGGCGAGCACAGCGCTGCTGTACCTCAACAGTAACTGCCTCACCTACCCAGCTCCGCCCAGACCCGCCCCATGTCTTTCCCTCATGACACTAGGCCCAAATTCCTTGCTTGCTAGACAGCCTTCCCTCCCAAACTGCCAAAGCCTCGTGAACTCAGTAGCCAGCTTGAAGCCAGCCTTACCTGGTGGCTGGGTTGGATGGGCTGTAGGCAGGGTCGGTGGGCCTGCAGGCAGTGGCAGCGCCGCATGGATGATGACCTACACCCTACCCATCTACCTGCCCATCCACGTACCGACCCACTTCCCCAGACACCCCACCATTTCACCCATGTTAGATTAGCTACTGGCTTGCTAGTCCAGCCCAGCCCCGACACCAGCTCGACTTTCTCAGCCTCAGCCCTGCTGTTGCCCTTGCTTGCTTGGGCCCAACATTGACCTCTGGCATGTGTTCTGGTGCGGCAGCTGAGCTGCTGACAGTGCTCCTCATGAGTACAGTGTGAGCTAGCGCTGACACCAGCTGTCCTCCCAGCGACCACAAGACCGGACCAATGGGGCGATCAAACAGCATGGGCTCCTAGCTATTTGTCATCAAGCTCCACACCATTTGACCAGGCATGGCAGCCTGGGCAGGTATGCCAGACTTGCAAGCACACTCTCGACCAGGCAGGTATGCAGCACTTACGAGTACACCGGGCTGGTGGGCGAGTAGGCCGGGCTCGTTGGGGAGTAGGCAGGGCTGGTAGGTGAATAAGCCGGGCTGGTGGGCCTGCATGCAGCAACAGGGCAGCTCCCATGTACACTCCCTTCCTGCTGCTCAAGCCTTGCCCAGCTTGCTGAGCAGGGACTCATGGGCCAGGCTGGGTAGTGCTTGATGCCCACCCTGGCTGCCACCACCAACGCCTGGCAAGCTAGGGTATGCATGGGGTGCCACTACAGCCCGGAAGGGGCCGAGGGGTCCATGAGTTGGCCTGCATGAAACTACTTCTCACAGCCTTTACCAGTGAGGCGTGTGTTGCAGCAGGGGGGTTGCGGGAGGGGACCCTGGACGTGCGTGTGCATGGTACAACTCACGAGTAGGTGGGGCTGGTGAGGGGCTGAGCCGGGTCAGGGGGCGAGTAGACAGGGCTAGTGGGCGAGTGTGAGGGGCTGGTGGGCGAGTAAGCCGGGCTGGTGGGTGAGTAGGTTGGGCTGGTGGGTGAGTAGGTGGGTGAAGTTGGTGAATAGGTTGGGCTGGTTGGAGAATAGGTTGGGCTGGTGGGAGAATAAGCTGGGCTGGTGGGTGAGTAGGCTGGTGAGGTGGGGGAGTAGGTGGGTGAAGTTGGCGAGTAGGTGGGGCTTGTGGGGGAGTAGGTGGGTGACGTGGGAGAGTACGTGGGGCTGGTGGGAGAGTATGCGGGGCTTGTGGGGGAGTAAGCGGGGGAGGTAGGGGAGTATGCTGGTGAGGTTGGTGAATAAGCTGGGCTGGTAGGCGAGTAGGCTGGGCTTGTGGGCGAGTAAGCCGGGCTTGTGGGGGAGTAGGCAGGGGAGGTGGGAGAGTATGCGGGGCTGGTGGGCGAGTAGGCTGGTGAGGTAGGGGAGTATGCTGGTGAGGTTGGTGAATAAGCTGGGCTGGTAGGCGAGTAGGCTGGGCTTGTGGGCGAGTAGGCTGGGCTTGTGGGGGAGTAGGCAGGGGAGGTGGGTGAATAGGCTGGGCTTGTGGGTGAGTACGCTGGGCTTGTGGGTGAGTACGCTGGGCTTGTGGGTGAGTACGCTGGGCTTGTGGGTGAGTACGCTGGGCTGGTTGGCCTGCAAGGAGCAACAGTCAGGCAGCCCAGGAAGTTGGTGCGCTGGGATCACTATTATAGGTTGGAGCCACCCACTTGAAAACCATTTACCCTTAAATGGTATTTATAGTGAACTATTTTCTGCAAGTGGCTGTGGTGATTGACTCACGAGTAGCGTGGGCTGGTAGGGGAGTGGCTAGGGGACATGGGTCCAGGGGAGAAGCCGGCAGGCCCAGGGGAGAAGCCCACACCTGCAGGGTATGGGGCAGCACCAAGGTGGCACCTCCCTGCCTGCCCCTCACCCATGAGCCTGTGCAGCCTTGCCACAAAGCCCTCCACAAGGGATAGCTGACAGGGTGCAGGAGGCAGCATGTCACATCCTCACCAGCCTTACCGCCCCTCATGTGCATGGCTACAAGGGACGTTGGCATTGCCCCAGCACGGTGCTACAGCGTCATCAGAACCCTGCTGGCCCCATAGGTGGCGGGCTGTCGTGACAACCGCGGCAGTTGAGGACGTGGGGTAGTGTGGGGTGAGGGTGGGAAGAGGGGCTCAGCGTCAGCCTGCTGACCTTACCCATCCACCTCAGGTGAATTTTCAGGCAACAGCATTGCCAGGCCAGCCTAAGGCCCCAAGCTGTTGCTGCATGCTATGGATGTTGCATGCATGGGGGGTGGGTTTCCCTAATCAGCGCTGCACGACTCATGAGATGGTGAGGGGTGTTGGTCTCACCGCTGCCAATCCAGGGGGAGTTGAGGGGGGACATCATGTGGGAGGGCGACTGCGGGCCTGGGGTGCGCATGGGTGAGCGCCCGGGTGTCATGCGCACCCCGTCTGCGTCCATCATCTGCACGTCTGCTGTGCCGGTCTGCAGAGCAGCAGTGCCCCGTGTCAGCACATCGTGGGCAGGTGCAACTGAAGCAATTGCACAGTGATCACACATTCACACCATACTCTCCGCGCATGCACACCGCAGCAAGGTGTGAGGGGAGTGGGGAGTGAGGAGTGAGAAGGTGTGAGGTCAGTAAGGAATGAGAACGTGGGGTGGAGAGGAGAAAACTAAGGAGGAGGAAGAGGGTTGAGAGGAAAGGGAGGGAGAGGAGGAGGGGGGACGGGGAAGAAGGGGGGTGTCCTTTGGTCTCACCGCGACGTCAAAGGCGTCCTGCAGCAGCGCCTCATTGAGCACCAGGTCAAAGCAACCAGTGCCCAGGGGGCACATCTGGCCCAGCAGGATGTTCTCACTCACGCCAGTGCACACGTCCCGCTCCGCATACATGGCCGCTCTGCAGCGAAGAAAGGTCCATGCAGGGGTGCATGCAGGGGTCCATGCAGGGGTGAGATACAAAGCATGCATGCACATGACTACAGACGTCAGCCACCCCACCCCGGCAGCAAGTCAGGGGCTAGCTGTGCTGACAGGGGCGCACCACTGACTGCGCACTGCAACCTGGCCTTGGCCCTGCCCCCTCCTCATGCTTCTGTCCCAACCATTCCTGAGCCCCATTCCCAGCACCCTGCCGCCCGGCCTGGCACTACAGTGTTATGGCCCTTGTCCTGCCACATCCCCCTGCGCCCCTGCACCTGTACAGGATGTCCATGGTCTCCTCAAAGGAGCACTGCGCCAGGGGCCCGTTGCCATTGCGGTTGATACCGTGGCGGGTGATGGCCATCAGGTGGCCCCGGCTGGTCATGACGTCACACAGGGAGGCCAGGTGCCTGCAGCGCCACCAGGCCGCCACACGCATCACATCAGGCTGCCAGCACCAGCGCTGAAGCTCTAGGTATCACCACAGTGTCACCACAGTATCAGCACAGTGCCACCATTGGCATCAGCATCACAGCGCCGCCGCGGCCACTATCGTCATGGCATTACTATAAAGCACTGGGCAGCACTGCTGGCTCCTCTTTGTCAGTCCCCTGGTCCTATGGTTGAAGTTGGGGGTGTCAGCAGGGGGAACCGTCACTGGCAGCCACAAGGAGCAGGACCGCCTTGCAGCCCCAGCAAAGAGCTCAAGGGTCAACCACCAAGCATTCAGGTAGGCAGTCTATGCGCGCTTCTATGTACCTCACAATATTGTCCCCACACTATGATAGATTTAGCAGACAACAGGCAGCCACGAGCAGCCACACCCTTCAGGGCAGCATGCCCGCCTTGCAGTGGCATAGCATGACTGATTGGAAGCGAGCATCAGGCATGTGTTTGCCTGAGCAGCCCCTAACCTAACTGGCGTGCCTCACACTCACAGGCCACCTCCCCTTGTTGCCCAGACACCCCCCTTACCGGTAATTGACATAGGAGCCATCAAATTCGATGACGTTGCGCACTTCCTTGAGCAGAGCATTCCTGACTGCCTCAATGCCCAGCACACTGATGATCTCGATCAGGTGGTTGCTGGTGGTGCGGGTGGCGTCCACGCCGGGGAAGGGCAGCACCTGGGCATGCGAGGGGGAGGGGCTGGAGCACAGGGGACACCACCTCCAGTGACAGCTCTCAGCACAGCCACCCACCTGGCACCTGCCTGGCTGCATAGCACCCTCTCACCCTCGCAAGCCTAGTCAGCCCATCACCCCAGCCCAACACCCTGTCAGGCGAGCAACACGCTTAGTGCATGAGTATCCTCACTATTGAGAGAGAGTGTGAGAGAGAGAGAGAGTGAGAGTGAGAGAACGTGTGAACTGCAAACTCGCTGGCCCTGCAAGGTCTCAGTACTGTGCCAGACCTGTCCCAGTGCACAGTGGGCAGTAGGGTGGGGTGTGCGGGGAGCTGCCAGAATGAGCGCATGGGGGGTTGACCATGCGCTGACATAGGGCCATGCACATGGAGCGCTGCAGCCTACCTCCATGAGGTTCACGCCCTCTGTGTCCAGCAGCCACTCATTGCTGCGTACGTAGTCAGGCAGAGGGGTGTGGCCCGGCACGCTGCTGCCCTGGGGCTTGTGCACCTGGATGCGCTTGGCCTGGACACATGGACGACAACGGCAACGCCAGCAGCAGGGGTATTAGCAGGAGCAGGAGCAACGAGGTGGCATCCATACAACATCATCATTAGCGTGATGATGCATTGTTCTGCATGGAACACTGCATGGTCTGGAGTGCGCTCCTCCAACCCTTCCTCCCTCTCTTATGTTGCTTTGACCTTGTTTAGTGTGAGTCATAGCAGCTGTGCTTGCATGCCCCTTATCTTTCCATCACACTTCACAGTTGCCCCTGCACACAGAGAAGCCCACTGACCAGCAGCATAAGTCGAACCATGGGCCCAGCCGCACCTCTCTGATGAATGCCTTGCGGATGCCCTCCACCCCCTGCAGCTTCAGGTTGCACAGGTACTGCTCGTGCAGCTTCTTCAGCGTCTCACCCGTCACCTCAGCGCCGTCTTCACCCTTCTGGTCCGGGTCTGACACGATTCTGCACCACACCAAGGCACCGCACAGCAGGAGGGTGGTGAGCTAGACAGCGCTGCTGCAGCACTACAGCGAACTGACATCCTGTGACCATCCAAGACACCTTGGCCACAGCTTCGACCCTGGCCCTGGCACCTACCCTGGCCCTGGCCCCGACCCCGGCCAGGCCCCGGCCCCAACCCCGGCCCATTGCAGCCATGTGTGTAAGGCACGGCTCCAGGTCTCCCCAAGTGCTGCTCCTGGTGCGCCCTGGCCAACCCACCCAGGGTGTAACTCCTCATTGGCATGCAGCGCCGCAATGGGGAGGAGCAGCAGGTAGTGGCACTGTCGGGGCTATGGGAACAAGCTGGCGCTGCAAGGTACGAGGGGCTGTGCTTGCTGATGCCACTACTGGTGATGGTGAAGGTTCTTTTCACTAGCACCATGTGATGGATGAGGATTACACTGACGGAAGCAGTTTGAGGCAGTGGGTTACGGTAGTAATGATGAGCATAATGTACAGCTAGGAGGCAAGAGGCAGGCCGCACATGCTTTTGTTCCACCACCCCTGCCCTACCCCGCCTGCCCTCACACTTCCTGTAGGTGGGGCAGCAGCTCACTGGGCCCCTGTCCCGCTCACCTCCCCCCCTCTCCTCTTCTCTCACCTCAGGCGCAGCACCAGCTTCTCTGCATTCTCGTCACTGAACATGACATTGAGGAAGTCGTCATACTCCTCGCTGATGCGGCCGGCCACCTGGTTAACGGTCAGCTTCTTGTCCAGGATCATGTCCCTGAGATCCCAGGGGCGCAGGCAGCATCAGGCAGCGTCAGGCAGCTAGGTGGGCCGTGTACACAGATAAATGCCTAAGTTGAGCCACCCCAAACATCGCGATCTCTTGGTTCTTGGGTGAAACCCCGCGATTTTTTTCCGCGCACCACCGCTAGAGGTGGTTGCGACGGTGGTTGAAGGGTCGCGCCATGCAATGGCAGGTCGGCTGGTGAGATCTGGACTTCGCCGCTTCCACCTAATTTAACCGCCCAACGGCTTAAGGCCGCGCCCCGCCAGCCCTGAGCTTCTTGCGCCGCCTGCGCCGCACTTCCAGACTCTTCGGTGGGCGTCACAACCGCGGCACTGGGTGCGCTTCGCCTTGCTGCCGCTTACGTGCCGGGGCACGCGCGGAATCGGGCATGAAAATGGCCCATGCAGCAAATTTTGGCTTGCACTTGACCTGACCTGCAGCCCCAGCCCCAGCCCCGATGGCCCTCCCACCCGCCAAGCCTTTGAGGGCGTCTAGCAAGGCTTCTGCTGACAAAGCCTTGGGGGCTGGCAAGCTGGCCGCTGCCATCAAAGCCTACTTCAAGCACCCCAGGGGCACTGCGCTCCCTTCATTGCGTGCCCTGGCCCAACAGCATGGAGTCAGCCACTCCACCCTCAGCGACTTTATCAACATGGGGGGGAGGGTTGCTACAAGGTGGAGACCGACAGCTTTGATTGAGGCAGAGGAGATGCAGCTGGTCAACATTGTCAAGGGGGCCAAAGCGCAGGGTAGGGGTGTGACCAGATTGGACCTCCTTGGAGCAGTGCAGTGGGCCTGCGAGTTCCGTGTGAGCAAGGGCCTGCCACACTCCTTCCCTGATGCAAGCCCGAGCAGCAAATGAAGCCATTGAAATAATAATGAATTTATTAGTATGAATTAATATCATAATAAACCATACTAAACAAAGCCATTGAAGCGTGCGTTTGCCAAGACCCCCCCAACAACGCCTATACCCCCCCAACAAGTAGCAGCTGCTGGCAGCTGCCAAAGCCTCCATCCAAGCTTGCAAGAGCATGGTGACTCTAACACCATGGAATTGCCTACATGTGACCAACGATATGATGGATGCAGCTGTTAGTTGCTCAATGGAGGAGCAACCTCCGCTGTATTTCCGGGCAGTGGACCAGTTCTACGACAGGCATGAGCTGGAAGAGCAGCTTTCCATGAGGGCAGCGAAGTATGGCGGAGGGGCTCGCGTGTAGGGGGGGGGGGCACATCGTGATGCTTTAGCTTTCGACTCACAACACAGCTTTTATGTGGATTTTTGGTGCCATCAGGGCCTCAACCCCATAGTAATGACATGCCTGATGTGGGGGTAGCAAGTGTCTGTGAGAGTTGGCTGTGAAGGGGCTGGCTCAACTTAGGTTACTTTAGTTTGAAAACCCATGTTTTCGGGTGGGCTCCACTTTCCGGGCTGCAGCTGCCCAACCACTTTGACTCGTGAAAAAACATGGGCACTGACGGGCAGTAGACTTCAAGCTCTACACGTGGGTATAAGTTGCTTGCCGAGCAGCCAACCCGTTGTGAGACTACACTGTTTTTTGGAAGAAAGTGGCTCAACTTAGGCATTTATCTGTGTACAGGGGCGTTTGTTGTGGGCAGTAGCCACCCATCCCAGCCATGTGACTCACCAGCCACTCCCGTCCCTGCCCACTTGCCCCTGCCCCTTGCAGGGGACTAAGACTGGCCCTGGAGCAAAACTGCTGTCACTCAGCCCTCGCTCAGTGCTGCCTAGCTGCCTGACACCCTGCAGGGCGCACCTGTCCAGCTCAATGCGCAGCAGCCAGGGGCTGAGCTTGTTGACGTCCAGGTCGTCATCAGGCAGCTCAAAGTAAGCGGCCACCATGGGCCCGTCCTCCTCAACAACCGTTTTCTCCGGGGCAGCCGGGTCAACGGGGTCATACCTGCGACCAACCCCAGGGGCCAGGCAGGACCAAAACCTGTTTCTCAGTCTGCACACAGCGCTGCAGTCCAGTCCAGCCCAGCCGAGGGAGCTGCTCTTGTGCTGAAGTCAAGCGCATTCTCCCTTGACCCTGACAACACCCCCCAGGCAGTGTGGGTGTGCACTGTGCGTCACTTGCGTATACACACTGATACAGGTTTCACAGTAATAGAACCTGTTCCACAGTCTGCACACCTTGTCACGTGTTTCTAAACCACTATGTGTCGGCACAGCCTCGCCTTGACAGGAGCTGCCCTGCACTGTTAGCCTGGCAGGCAGCTGCCCCACCTCAGCTGCCCTCAGGCTGACTGAGCCTGAGCTACTCACCAGATCTCGACCCTGCTGGTGATGTTGCGCAGGGCAGCGTACTCCAGGGCTGACTGCACATCCTTGGCTGCCTCCTGCGGCACCGCCCACACCTCAGCCCGGGTTGGTGGCCGGCAGCTGCCTGCCTCAGGGTGTGCTGCTGGTCTCTGAGACAGTCCGCAGAGGTTACAGGTGCTGGCGCTGCTGGGCAGATGGCGCTGAACCCCAGGCTTCAATAACACTAACAAACTTGCCACTTAAGCACGGCTGGCCACTTGCACTTACCAATTACTGTCATAGGGATGCTGCATTGTTGCTGCTGCTGCCTTACTGCTGCTGCTGCCCATTTTTCTGGTTAGTTTTTTTTTTTGGTGCTGGGCACACACTGCTGGCACATTGACCTTGTCATTTGCGTGGCGCTCGTCCAGGTACACAGACAGTGATGGCGTCTTGATGTTCTTGGCCAGGTTGATGATCTCAGTCAGCCGAGGCACACCCAACGTCACGTTCTTGGCAGACACACCCGCAAAGTGGAAGGTGTTCAGCGTCATCTGCAGTCGTGTACACCAGGGCAATGGGCCATTGCTGGATTTTTTGTGTGGGGGGTACAGCATGGTGTGGGGTGAGGTGTGGTGGGGTGGTAACGCATAGGGTCAAGTGTGACGGGGTGATATGGGTGCAAGACGGCTGGTAAGGTGAGAGGCGTGGCGGGCGGAGTGGGAAAGGTGTGGGGGGCTGGGCAAGGGTGCCTCAGAAGGGCTGTCACCTGTGTGGTAGGCTCCCCCAGGGACTGGGCGGCCACCGTGCCCACACACTCGCCCGGGTTGGCCTGGGCCTGGTTGAACCGGCTCTCTACCTCCCCGATCAGCCAGTCGAAGCCTTCCCTGCTCAGCTTGTGCTCCTGGCAGCCAACACAAGGAGGCAGCACAGCGTGTGGGCGGCAGCACTGCCCAGGCCATGGTGCGTGGGCCATGCGAGATTACTGACAGCAGCCAGGAAACGCCTGGCAACTGGCGAACACTACCTCAATCTGGCTGCCCTACAGCCATCACACACGAAGATGGGAAGGGATTGGGCAAGGAGCCGGCAAGGTGGTAGGGTCATAGGGACTTGAGAGGAAGGAGCAAGAGCTGTTCTGCGGCTGTGCGCGCTTCAAGGCTCTACAACCAGATGCTCTACAAACTGCAAGGTAGAACAATATGGCAAGCATCCTCACCTACTGCCCAGCCCTGGCCCTGTATGCCAAATGATCTCCCATCCTCTAGCTGTGCAGCGGCAGCCACGGTAGCAGCAGGAGCAGCAACCGCAGCAGACAGGGCAGCAATTGGCGGCACAGCCATTGCATCCGCAGCAGCAGCAGCCGCAGCCGCAGCAGCCATGTCCACGCACCTTGAGGACCCTCTTGCTGGCCAGGTTGTTGCGCAGGAGGGACATGGACATGATGGTGGCGTTGCGCTGCGCCTCAGCACTCAGCCCATCCTCACCAGCCACCACGATCAGCCGGCTGCACAGGTCTTGCACCTGGAACACCCAGGTATGTGACACAGGCTTGGTGAGAGGTACACTGAGGTAAGTAGGTAGTGTGCAGAAAGCACTAGCATCTGCAGGATGGCTTGTCTGACTGGTTTGGAGTTAGGGTTAGGTGGCTTGGATGGCTCGAGTGCCTTCAGGAGTGCCTTCCCTAGCTGTAGGCCACTAAGACCAGGCCAGTGAGGGCAGCGGCCTCCGACAGCCTGTCCACACAGGACAGCTGCCCACCTGCTTGATGGCATAGATGGGGTCCAGGCCTGTGGGCCCTGGCCGGTGGGGCTTGGCTCCAAACCGGTTTTGTGCGTTCAATATGAGGCGGCGGATGTTGACCGGCAGGTTCACGCTGTGGTCTGCAGTAGTCAGCACCTCAGCACGCAGCACCTGCGGCAGGCAGCACAGGCCAGGCAGGCCGGGCAGTTTGATTGGCGTCTGAGGGCAACAGCCACAAGGGCCACCTGACCTGCCAGGTGACAGGAAAGGGGCGGCTGGCTGCCCCAGAGCAGCACATGTCACCCTGGCTGGAGGGTCCCTGGCTGTTCATTCAGTCCTGGCCATAAGGCGCTGTCAGACTTGATTTATTCGAGAGAGTGAGTTGGATCATTATGGGCTGGACCAAGGTGCTCATGTAGTCCTGGTTGTCTTGCGCATTCAGACGTGCCATCCTCAAGACGATGACAAGACAAACAACCGCAGGAGAAACAGGGGCAAAGGACAGGACGACCTGGTCTGGTAGGCTGGCAGGAGGGCCCGCAGGGGCAAGGGCAAGGACAGCAGATGGGCAAAGGCATTGTTGGGGAGAGCAGAGCAACAAGGGAAGGGAGCCAGGGCCTGGCAGGCTGGGCGAGAGGGCATGCAGCACAGCCTTCCCCACCCTCACCTCCAGGTCCTCCCAGATGCTACGGTGCTCCATCTCCACCACCTCCCTGCAGGCTGCATCCGTGCGTACCAGCTCCAGCAGCTGAGGGCTGAGCCAGTCCAGGTCGTCAGGGCTGGGTGTCACGTCCAAGGGGTACCCAAAGCGAGCATGCAGCTTCTTGTCCTGTGAAGGGCAGCCATCGTCATTGTCCTGTAGGCTGCAGTGCAATGGCTGCGAGTGCTGCTTGACAATGTGAAACAAACATGTGCTTGTGGATGCCGTGGAGAAGGTGAGCAGGTGGGTGGCAGCAGGGCATAGGTGACAACAGGCACAGACGGCAAGAGGCAAAAGGTGGCAACAGGCAAAAGACACCTCAAGGTGCAGAGAGCAGGTGGGTGCTCATCTTTGAGGCTGCTCACATCCAGGTTCAGGTGGTCCATTGTCTGCCCCTCAATGCGCGTGCCCTCCATGCCGTCCTCGCCGTACAGGAACTGCACGATGGAGCCAATGGCTGTGCGCACAGTGCCGTCATAGCGAATGATCAGGTCCTCCATGGCCTTCACCAGCCGGCGCTGGATGTAGCCTGGGCAGGGCAGCAGGGCAGCAGGGTGTTCAGGGGCACAAGGGCAGGCGCCAGGGCCAGGGCAGCAGGGCTAGGGCGGCAGGTGCCAGGGTTAGGCCATGTCATGGCTGTTGCTGCTGGCCTGCACCTGTTGAGGAGGTCTTGACAGCTGTGTCAATCAGCCCCTCCCGGCCACCCATTGCGTGGAAGAAGAACTCCTGGGGGGTGAGGCCCCGCAGGTAGCTGTTCTCCACAAACCCTCGCGACTCAGGGCCGTAGTCATCCTGGCCAGCAGCAGCAGCAGCTGCTGCAGTGATGAGTCAAGGGCGCCAGGAGAAGCAGAGGCAGCAGCAGCGGCGGCGGCAGAGGTTATGAGTAGCTTACAGTGTCAGCAGCCCCCTCACGTCCAACCCAGCCAGCGCAGCCTGTGAGCCATCCCAATCCCCAAGGTGCCGTGTGCTGGGCCCTGGCTCACCTTGGTGAAGTGGGGCAGAGTACGCTGCTGGAAGCCAAAGGGGATGCGGCGGCCCTCAACGTTCTGCTGGCCCACACAACCCATCATCTGAGAGATGTTGATGAAGGAGCCCTTGGAGCCAGCCGTGACCATCTTGATGATGTTGTTCTGCACACAGGGCACTGGGCTGCGGCCAGTGAGTAGCCAGGCGACAGCACGAGCCAGCTGCCGGGCCAGCAGCCAGCAGGGCGGTTGGTTGAGTGGCCAATGCATCTGGCTGCCTGACTGGCTGGCCGCATGACTCCTCAGCAATGTCAGGACTTGAAAGTTATCAGATATATGTTGGATGGCCCAAGCTCAGTCCATGTCGTGTTCATCATGCATGAACAAGGACCAGCCAGCTCACCATCCCACCCCTGATGGTGCGTGTACAGTGACTACGCAGCCAGCCCACCCCTACTCCACCCTCTACCCTGCCTGCCTGCTAGCCTCCTCTGCTCCTCCCCCTGGACCCATACCCTACACTCACATGCAGTGTCAGGGAGTTTTGCGCCTTCTTGCCCGCGTCATCACGTGCCTTGTTCAGCACAGCATTTACCCTGTTCTCAAACGACTCCTGTGGGCACCACCAGTGCCACCCGGCAGCAGCAGTAGCAGCCACTGCCTCCCTGGTGCTCTTTCCCACCCCACGGTTGGTGTAGGGCATTATGACCACTCATGAGCAGCAGGCTGTGCACTGTAAGCACCTGCACCAAAGCCATTCTCATGACACATGACAGTGGCAAGGCTACGTACACCGGAGGAACAGGAACATGCACATGCACAGGGCAGAGGAGCAGGCATAGGCACTGCGCTTGCACTGCGCCCAGCGTGGGTCCAGCACAGCAGGACAGCTGTTCCCTGGGCATGTGGGCAGCTAGCAGTGGTCACACCCCTGGTGGCCTGACCTGCATGGTGCGCCCCGGCTGCTGCTCCAGCTCCCCGCTCTGGTATGTGTTGATGATCTTTTTCACCTCCTCCTTGGCCTGCAGGAAGAAGGGGCCACCGAGGAGGATGGCGTGTGGGGACAGCTAGGGTGAGGTGCAGGAGCAGGAGCAGGCAGCAGGCTAGCCAGCAACCACAGCCAGTGTCAGGAGCATGCAGGCAGCAGCAGTATCAGCAGCAGGAGACTACTAGCACACAGCCAGCCGACTGCCAGACAAAGCAGGAGGCTGCATGATTGTTGACTGGCATCAAGCATGAGAGAGAGCTGCAACAGCCTGTAATCGCGATGCCCCCAGCAAGCACTAGGCTACTGCAGAGCAGGTCCCCCAGCTGTCCACCCACCTGCCCACCCTACCAAAGCATGGCTGCCCGCCCCCACCTTTTCAATGATGTCATTGATGGTGGTCATGGTGGCGTCATCTGCCACTGTGTCTGCGATGCCGATGCTCATGCCATGCTCCATGAGCCAGGTCACCACCGTGGTCTGACAGTTGTTGATGAGGCGGCGGGTGGTGTCAGGCCCATGCTCCATCCAGGTCACGTGCACCAGGCCGCCCCCCGTGGTGCCCAAGCTCTTCTTGCACAGGCAGCCAGTGACCAGCTCACCGCGCCGAATGAGCACCTGAGGAGGTCAGGGCAGGGGTAGGCAGGGCAAATGGGGGGGCCAGTTCAGAGGGGTGCAGCCAGGTGGAGTGTGTGGTGAGCATCGGTGGTTTGGCTTTCTTTGCTTTGTTTTGGGCTTCTACAGCTCAAACGGACATTGCCCAGCTTCATGACCGATGGTGCCATGGGCGTGCCATGGGCGTGCCATGGGCGTGGTACCATGCTGCGTGATGGAGCAGCCGTTTCATAGGCACTGGGCACTGGGCATCATTTCGCTGGGCACCGTTTACAGGGACATAGCTAGGCAGTTGGGTGCAAGGGCTGACCTGGGAGTCATCCAAGGACAGGTCCTTCTTGTCGTTGTCCTTGTGCCAGGCGCAGGTGCGCGTCATGTTGACATCCGGCAGGAACATGCTGAACACCTGTGACCAGCACACCAGCACCACGCCTACTCATCAGCAGCACTTAGGTTTATCAGCCATGATGTTGGCATTCCTAACCCCAACCCCAACCCCAACCCCAACCCCAACCTCAACCCATTACCATCATAACATGGTATTTGCCCAAAGCCGTCAGCCTTGCCAGCAGCCCACACAGGCACTGACACTGACCCTCTGGTGTCCCTCACAAACTTTGGAGCAGGCTAGAGCTGCCTTTGCTAGGAGCGACATGATGTTACCTTGTGCTATTGGTGCTGAGTCTGGAACAACGCCATGCTTGGCATATGCCATGTAGTGGTGATGATGAGAGGCAGAACAGCCAAATGTGGGACCCCTTACCACGAGAACTGCACCAGCCGCTGGCCCCTAGCTCGCAGCACACCCCGCCCTCAGCTTCCCTGCCCTTCCGCCTGCAGGCCAGCCATCCTGCCGGCCGGCCTCACCTGCTTGCCTGACCACAGTGGGCGTGGCTTGAGGATGAGGGGCATGGGCACTGTGCCGTCCCAGTCATCAATGGACATCAGGATGTTCATCAACAGGTCCTTCTCCAGGAAGGTGTCACGCTTCAACATCAGCCTACAGCACAGCGGGGAACAGCACAGGTGCAGCAGGCACACCCCACCATGGCCACAATGGCCTACAGCGCACACACACACACACACGCGCTGCACCCTGCTGCTAGCGCATCGACCTGCTAGCGCCTGGTGCATGGAGAACCAGGTCCAGGGCGCTGGCATTCACGTGCATAGAGCAGTAGAAGCCAATGCAGCAGCAACACATGAAGGTGCCTTGCCTTGCATTATTCTGCCTGCCTGCCTGCCTGCCTGCCTGCCCGCCCGCCCGCCCGCCCGCCCGCCCGCCCGCCCGCCCGCCCGCCCGCCCGCCCGCCCGCCCGCCCGCCCGCCCGCCCGCCCGCCCGCCCGCCCGCCCGCCCGCCCGCCCGCCCGCCCGCCCGCCCGCCCGCCCGCCCGCCCGCCCGCCCGCCCGCCCGCCCGCCCGCCCGCCCGCCCGCCCGCCCGCCCGCCCGCCCGCCCGCCCGCCCGCCCGCCCGCCCGCCCGCCCGCCTGCCTGCCTGCCTGCCTGCCTGCCTGCCTGCCTGCCTGCCTGCTCGCACCTGCAGCCCAAGAGAGTGTCTTGCACAATGCCGATGACGGGCTTGTTGGCCTGGGAGGACACAATGTTCTTGGGCACCATCATCAGCTCACGCATCTCTGCCCGCGTCTCATGGGATTGGGCCACGTGCATGTTCATCTCATCCCCGTCAAAGTCCGCATTGTAGGGAGTGGTCACGCTGCACAGCAAGGATCACCTTTGGCTAAAGAGGCAGCTACATGTACAGTGTACGTTGCCATGCAGGGCAGTGCGATATCAGGCAGGGGAGCTGGAGCAGGAAGCTGCCTCACAGATAAATGGCAGCAGGGCCATGACAGGTCAGGCCACGACAGGGCAGGCAGAGTCACACATAGCGGGTCAAGAATTATTATGCTTCATGGTGAACAGGTGCCGGAGTGCTGAAGCCAGACACCAGGGAACATCGCGGCATAGCCACCGCGGCTGGAAACTGCAGCATAGCCAATGGCTAGAGACTGCCGCCTCGCCAGCCTGATGGCTGCAGGTCAGCGAGAGGGAAGGTGAGAGACTCTGCTCATGGCAATAGGTTATGTGCAAGTGAGGTGAAGTCAGATTGTGCTGTTGGCTGCAAGGTTGCTGAGCCTGACCTGAGGTTCAGGCGGAAAGTGGAGTAGGGCAGAATGCGCACGCGGTGGCCCATCATGCTCATCTTGTGCAGCGAGGGCTGACGGTTGAACAGCACAAGGTCCCCGTTGATGAGGTGACGCTCCACCTGGTGCAGCAAGAGGAGACAGCAGGTGTGGGCCACCCTGACCCAAGCAGGCACCCTACACACAGACGGCAGTCAGGCAGCACCCCACGCCAGCACCCCTGGCCTTGCACACCTCACCCTGGCACCCCAACATCCCACCCATCAACCTCGCATCCCAACCCTAGCCAACTACCCAGCCTGCCCTGCCTTGCCCCTTGCTTTATCTTCAGTCTGGCTATCAGCTGTGAGCCAGCCCCTTGCACCCTCCCACCCAGCCTCAGCCAAGCCTCTAGCCCCGCCCACCTTGTCACCCAGCTCCAGTCGCCTGTCCTGCCCAGCCTTCAGGAACTCCAGGTTGATGCGCCGCCCGTCCTCACGGATGATGAACTTGGCGCCTGTCTCCCCGGGTGGTGGGTGCGGGCCATAGTCCACCAGCTGCTGCATGCGCTCGCGGTTGAAGGGCGTCACCGTCTCGGGGAAGGTCAGGTTCAGGGCAATGGTCCAGGGCACGCCCAGCTCATCAATGCCAATGTTGGGGTCGCCTGCTCATGGCAGCAGGAGGCGGGCAGCTAGACGGCAGGCAGGCAGGCAGGCAGGCAGGCAGCTTGAGCGGGTCCAAAATGATATGGCAGCCATCACATGGGGATGCCTTGCCCCACCTGTGATAACAGTACGCGCTGAGAAGTCCACCCGCTTGCCCATGAGGTTGCCCCTGATGCGCCCCTCCTTGCCCTTCAGGCGCTGGGAGATGGACTTGATGGGCCGCCCACTCTTCTGCAGGGCAGCAGGCACAGGCAAGAGCATGGAGTGCCCACCTGTAGACACTCTTGCTGGACGTGGCAACACAGCCGAGGAAACCACCAGGCATGCTGGGTGGCCGACATTGGGATCAGGGTTTGAGTTATTGACAGGGTCAGGGTCAGGGTCAGGGATATGGTCGGGGTCAGGTGATAGCTATGCACAGCCGCATGTAGGCCCTGCCACATCAGGCCTCCCACTCCGTGTGACCAGGCGTCAGTGCAGGCTGTTAAGGTGTGCCATGGCATGCCCGCATCAAGGGAGCCTGACTTGGTGCAGTCTATGATTTCATGTGTGGCAGCGACGCCAGCAGAATCCTTGCCATGGACGCAGCCATCCCTGTGCCACCCTGAAGCCGTGTGGCAGCAGCCAGGCTGTCAGCTGCCTGCAGGGCCGACACAGGCAGGTGACAGCCTTGGTTCAGCAGTCAGCTGGCATCACCCGCCTGCATGGCCACAGGCACGCCAGGAATGGTGTTGTCAAAGTAGGTGGTGACGTGGTACTGCACCAGGCCTGCAAACTCGTTGATGATGTGCTGGGGGGCGCCATTCTGCTCCTGCTTCTTCAGCTGGTTGTTGGCACGGATGATCTCCTGCAGCTTGTGGGTCAGGTCGTCCTCACACCTAGGCAGGTGTGACCACACACGGCGCGACAGCAGGAGGGTAGCTCATGAGGCCAGGCGCTGCTGAACACGCGCCAGCTGGGCAGTGAGCCTGCCAGCTCCACCGGCACAAACAAGATGACAGCAGCAGCAGCAGCAGCAGCAGGGGCAGCAGCAGCAGCAGCAGCAGGGAAGCCACACCGCCTGCTTACCCTGCACGCCATGCAAGTGGAAAGGCTTTTCAGAACTGGCTTGCTCAAAGTGTGAGTCAGGAACCTCCCATAGCAGCATGTGTCATGATCACACAGCAGGCATATGCCAGCGACAAGGGCTATGGTTGAAGGGGCACCCCCCTAGCGCATCGACCTAGCTGGCAGGGCTCACAGGGCTGGCAGGGCAGACAAGAAGGAAGGAAACGCTACGGCCACGGTGGCAGGCTTGCATAGAGGGAGGAATGCAGCCCTGGCATAGCTCCTCCCCTCCCCCTCCCACCAGCCTGCAGTGATGAGCTGGCTAGGAAGTTGACCTGTGATGCCCTATGCCACCCTGTGCTGCCCAGAGCCGCCCAGAGCTTCCCTGTGCTGCTCCCTGCTGGGAGGCAGGTCGAGGCAGGTCGAGGCAGGTCTGCCAGCAGGCAGGCCTGCGCACCTGGCTGAGCTGTCCATCATGACCGAGGGCCTGACGTAGGGCGGGGGCACCGGCAGCGCGGTGATCAGCATCCAGTCAGGCCGCACAAACTTGGTGTTGAAGCCCAAGGCCACGCAATCCTCATCCGTGATGCGGCGCAGGATGTCATATGCCTTCAGTGCAGTCAGCTCCTGAACACACCATGCACATGCAAAGGGGAGGCTGAGGGCATAGCCTGTCAGGCTGCAGGGCTTACAGGGATGTGCCTGCCTGCCTGCCTGGCTCGCTGCCTACTGGCAGACCTGCCTGCTGGCAGACCTGTCTATGACAGCTGCCTCGACTACCTGCCGCTGCCCCATATCCCATACACTACCCAGCAGCACGTTCATGTGGGGAGCCACAGCTCCTCTGCCAACTGCTCTGCTGCACCCGCTGCACCAGCCAGTGTCCAGTTCCCCTCTAGGGTAAACCAACACCAGGCGCTGCAGCCTGAGCCACCTGAATCGCGCTGCTGGCCCAGCTGCAGCTCCATGCACCCGACTACCCTGTGTGCTTCCCTGCTTCCACCCCAGCTGCCACCAGGCCTGCGTGGCCAGGCCTGGATGATGAGCTCTGCTGCGCAGTGCGTCCAGCAGCACCCGCCGCCACCCAGCAGCTGCCACCTCCCTGGGGTGCAGCTGAAGCACCTCTAGCTGCTATGGCCATGGTGTGCTCCATCACTGCAGTGCTGCTGCCCTGCCACTCACAAACTTGCGCTCCCCCTGCTCCACAGCCTCCTCCTGCCCCTTGGGCTTGTCAAACTCCGCTATGATTTTCATTGCGTCATACTTGTACTTGGGCTGCGGGTTGCCGGTGGACTCATCCATGCGCTTGGACGCGCACATGCCCACAAAGTAGCGCAACCGTGACTCAGGGTTGCGTATGCGCAGTCCCATGTTGTATTTGTCTGTCGTCTGCAGCAAGCAACACGGCCAAGTCATGATGGTAAACATGAAGGGGGGTGGAAGGCCGTAGTTGCATGCCAGAAAGTGATGCATGACCACGCGTGTAGGGTGTCAGCTCCCCTTCTATGTCACATTTGAGCCTGAGATGGGGCAAGTAGTGCGCCAGGGGGCGCATAGAAGCAGGTGGGCAGGCCAATGGCAGCGCAGACAGGAGACATGGACGCCCAATGGCTTGCTGAAGGGAGCTCAGCAGTTGAGGCTTTTGCTGACAGTTGCCTGTTGCTGCCAAGGTAAACGGTGTGGGGCAGGGTGGGTACAGCATGCTTGTTGGGGACAGGGTGGCGCACCTTGTCAACCAGCAGCTTGGAGGTGTGGTAGCTGACGCAGCGCAGCACCCTGACTATAGTCTTGATGAAGCCGCAGTGGTACATAGGCTGTGCTAGCTCTATGTGCCCAAAGTAGCCTGGGCAGTCACGAGAGTCTGCACCATCCGTAGTGCACACACTGCCTGGGGTCCTGTCCATGATGCCCAGGCGCAGGTCTGCCAGACCACCAGGCTTGGGCAAGCCCTTCTCGTAGGTATCCGAGGACTCGATCTTGGCCACCGAGTATTTGCGCTGCAGGAACGTAACAACGCATCTGCAATACAGTAGCTCTTAGTCTAGGGAGAGCTGGCGCCCTTACGATTTCATCGGGGTCCCACACGCTAAACTGGACCGCCTTGACGCGCTTCACAGGAGCCGAGCTGTACGTGAACCGGTCGACCGTAGTCATGCTGCGTAGGGCAGCGCTTTGCCGACAGCCCAAGACCTGCCGTGCTATGCATGCACTCGTTGCATGCAGGAAGTTGTTGCTGGTTTAGGAAATTTGACAATGTTGCTAGTTGACTATGCTGCTGGCTAATCTTGCGCCAACTGGCCATGGGCTAAGCATACATCGTAAGGGGCTCAGCCGGACATGTAGGCCAGCTGTGTCGGCTGTCCGGCTGCCTGCTCGCATCGTCAGCACTCTTGCCACAAACAGCGTGCGCTATGCTGTTATCGGCGCGGGGCTAGCTGGCATCGCTACGAGCTGGCACCTATTGGTGAGCTATACCCGCCTTGCTGGTTCGACCACTTGTACTACGTGTGCGTCTTAACTAAGGAATGCAGTGAAGGATGCGGCTGCAGGACCAAGGCCTGCGCCAGGGCAAGGCCGTGGAGTTGCACCTGTTTGATGCTGTGGGCCTGGGGGCAGGGGGGTCTGGCGCAGCTGCAGGCCTGCTGCACGCCTACTCCCCCCGTGGAAAGGTATGCAACTCTCCAGGCTCTCATTCACTGAAATCACATGCTATCAACTAGCAGGCCATGTGCTCTCGCAGCTGCTGTGGCAAGGTGTGGAGGCATTTGATGCCGCTCTGCAACTCATTGCAATTGCTGAGGCAGCGTCAACGCCCAGGTGGGCAGCACTGCACCATGCAACGGCAAGCTAACTGCCAGCACGGCAACCACAGCGATAGATAGTAGCAGCCAGTGCCAGCACCAATGTTGATCACAGGATACCATGTAGGAGCATCATTCTAAGGTGACTGTCCTCTTCCAAGGCATGCGCCATTAGACGCTCTTTAAGCATGTGCCAGCAGACAGAGGTCACAGCCGCAGCCACAGCAAACCCGCAATACAGTCATAGGACTCACAAGGCACATTAGGGCCACACCACTGCCACCTAGCCCACCTCAACACTAGTGATGAGAGCCACCCAACTTATCCGCCATCTCATGGTTGCTTTTCACCACATCTCTGCTGTCAGGCGGCAGTGGTAGCAAGCGTGGTGGTAGTAGGGCTGTCAAGCTGCCATGGTAGCAAGCGTGGCAGCAGTGTGGGGTCTGCGGCATGTCAGCAGCGCTACACACCAGTGGTATTTTTCCGAATACGTAACGATTGGAACCAAAAGCTTGTTTTCTTGGCCTGGCTTTCGTCTCAAACGGACCCTTGCGTTGGCTGGCCTCGGCTGCTTCGTTACCGAAAATTGTCTTTTTGTGTACCGTACTATCTATTTCGATTCGCGAGGCCCCGATAACTAAAAATATATACTCTTTCCCGACCCAAAAAACAAATTGTTTACTTTTTCCCGATAAAAAGTAGCAGCAAAACACAGTTTTGAGGATGTGGGTGTGCTTGTATGTAATCTGGACAGCCATCCCACCATGTCATCTTTGATTCACACACTTCTTGCACATGTCACCAAGTCAAGCCACCCGGTCACCAAGTCAAAGCCATTGTGCAAGGGCACTGTCACAATGCAAGAAGTCACCGTCTGGACTCTACACTAGATAGGGCACTGAACCTCCCCCATGCATTCATGGTGTTCCCATGGCTGCTCGTAGTGCTGGCATATCTCTTCACCCTCCTCTGAACACTCAAATTTGCCCTAGCAGTCACCCCATGCCGCAGCCTTGGCCAAGGCAAGCATTCCAGTAGCTGACTTGGTGCGGTTAGCCTCCCGAGCTGCTGCCCCAGCTTGGCCAGCCACCCCGGCTGCTGCCCCAGCCTGACCAACCACTTCAAAACCTGACTTTGTGCAGCCAACCACCCCGGCTAAAAACCTGCCAACTAACCCACCCCTCGCTGTTGGCCCTGCTTTCGTCGCTGTTGGGGTCATGGCAGGTCATTGCTCGCTGCTTGTGTCATTGCTGGGTCATAGCAACTCGCTGGTAGCTGTCATCAAACGCACGCAGAGTGCTAGCATTCTTGCAGCTGACAGGGACGAGGTCACTCATGCCGTTGATGTGCTGGTGGGCTGTTACAACCCATACCAGGCTGATAGGCTTTAATAGTTGGAAATCATTCTTTTTGGCATAAGAAATTGCTGCGATACTTGTTTTTCGTTACCAGTCGGGATTAACTGCGTACCCAGCCATGTGTTGGTCCTGGACCCTTCGTGACCAGCAGCAGCTTGGCTGTTTTGAGGAAAACAGTAAAACTGCTGCACACTCAGCTGCTGCTGCTGCTGCTGCTGCCTGAGTCTCGCAGGAGCAGTGCAGGCACTGCCACAGCTGATGAAGAGTGCGCCCTGCAGCCCCTAGACCAGTGTCCTGAGTCAAGCTTTGTGTGGCGTCACGGCCTAGTCAGACCTGCCACCAGCAGCCAGCAGGCCCGGGACTTCGTCAAGGCGGTGGCCAGACAGCAGCAACCCCAGCTTGCGCAGCACTCGTTGCAAACACTGCAGCAAGCGCAGCAGCAGCAGCAGCAGCAGCAGCAGCAGCAGCAGCAGCAGGAGCAGCAGCCCAGCCCTTGCAAAGCTCAGACACCTACCCCCTTGCAGCTGCTGACGGAGCAAGAGCTGCAGCACCTGGTTCCTGGCTGGCAGCCTGCAGCTGGGACAGGCAGCTCAGGGGCAGCCAGCCAGCAGGGCCAGGGCGAGCCGCTGGCTCCTGAGGGGGCTGTGGGGGCCCAGCAGCTGTCCAGGAGGGCACGCCGCCAGCAACAGCGCCAAGCCCTGGCAGTCGATGGTGGAGCAGCGCACCCACAACAACAACAACGACAGCAGCAACGACAGCAGCAATATGAGGTGCCACCATTGGCACAGCAGCAGCAGCAGGCCAAGGAGCAGCAGCCGCAGCCCTGGCCGTCCAGCCAGGCGCCTGCAGCTGCTCTCCCTGCCGGGCTGCTCATAGCTGACGGCCTGGTGCTGGACGTGCCCCGCTACCTCACGGCCCTGTGGGCGGCCTGCAGGGGCCGGGCTGCACAGGCGGCCAACACCTCTTCAGCCCAGCTGCACACCGGCTGGACATGCACCAGCCTGCGGGCCTTCTGCCACCCTCCCACGCACGATAACGGGGCAGTGCAGCTGCAGCAGCAGCAGGAGCAGGGGGTGGCCGAGCAGCAGCAGCAGCTGTCGCACCTTGAACAGCTCCCGTTCCCTGGCCTGGTGGGCAAGCACTGGGATGCTGTGGTTGTGGCGGCAGGCGCAGCTGCAGGGGTGGTCCAGGAGCTGCAGGGGGCGCTGCCACTGCAGCTGTGCCAGGTCAGGGCTGCTCACCCTTAGGGCCAGCTCAGCCTGCACAGCACTGGTGCAGACACCAAGGTAGCGCTGGCCACCGCTGCCTTGATGTCCGGCACACCAGGGCACACCTGCAGCACACCGGCCACCCTCCACTGCGCCACCTGAGTGCCCTGTCGGCCTGTGGCACCGCCAGGCTGGGTGGGGGGCTTGCTGGAACTGAAGCTTGCACAATCGTCTGCCTTTGCCCCTGCCCCTGCCCCTGCCCCTGCCCCTGCCCCTGCCCCTGCCCCTGCCCCTGCCCCTGCCCCTGCCCCTGCCCCTGCCCCTGCCCCTGCCCCTGCCCCTGCCCCTGCCCCTGCCCCTGCCCCTGCCCCTGCCCCTGCCCCTGCCCCTGCCCCTGCCCCTGCCCCCTCCCCTGGTCCCTGTCCAGGCCACCCCCCTGGGACCTGCGCACACCGCTGCCCCCCCGCCCCTGCCCCTGCCCCCTCCCCACCCACCCTGTACAGGGGTACACCCTGCACCTGCAGCCCCCCAACCCCAGCAGCCCATACAGCGCAGCGCCGTCAGCCACATACCCCACAGCCGCCCCTAGCCTGCTGGGCAGCCCCTACCTGGCAGCTCAGGGGCCAGGTCGCCTGGTGGTGGGCGCCACACGGGCCTATGACGTCACACCTTGGCAGGCACTGCAGCTGTGCCACCCACACCACCACTGGGTTAGGCCAGGCCCTAGGAGTCAGCTAGGCGTCCCAGGAGAGCTGAGTAAGCAGCAGCAGCAGCAGGAGCAGCAGCCTGGGGAGCAACATCATCAGCAGCAGCAGGCCAAGGAACAACATCATCAGCAGCAGCAGCAGCAGCGGGCCAGGGAGCAACAACAAAATCAGCAGGCCGTGGAGCAGCAGCAATGGCAGCAGCAGGAGGGGCAGGAGCTGGGTACACATCAGGACCAGGAGCAGTGGCAGGGCTGTCCTGTTGCTGCACTGGAGGCAGCGGCACCTGGCACTGCTCAGCTGCTGGCGGGTGCAGCTGCGGCCTGGAGCCCTGCTAGGTCCTGGGCGATGGGCAGGGTGAGGTGAGAGTCTGCATCGCCTGCAAGGCCTGCATGCGCCTTGCCGTCTGTGTCCACTGCACCACGAATGTGAGGTCTGCCTAGCTGCTGTGCTTGCGTGCTGCCACCGCGTAGGAGCGGTGTACGAGGCTTGCCGCCACGGACACCGGCCGGTTCGGTGCCGCTGTTAGGGCGACTCCCGGCACCGTATGCGCCGGAAGCGACAAGCGCGGCTCCGCCGAGCTTCTGGGTGATCGCGGGCTTAGGCGCCCGCGGCCTGGTCTGGCACGCGTGGCTAGCAGATAGGCTTGCTCGCGCTGTTTTGTCTGGCGAGGAGAGTGATCTGCCTAGAGATTGTACGGAATGGCAGAGAGCAGGCAGTCGAGCGCCACGCTTTGAGGATCCCTGAACTGTCGGGCTTGAGTATGTCGATGCGCTGAAGAGCGAGCCAGATAATGTAGGGGTGTGTGCACGTCGTACATCATGGGTGCCTCGACCGGTACAGGTGGTGATGGTGACGGCGATGATGATGTACAAACCGGGCATGACAGCAGCAATCAATTGTTTGCACTCAATTCTGGAGGTCAACTCTGAAGGTCGAATTCGGCAGGTCATTTCAATACCGGATTCGAATGTACCGCCGCAAGCCGCCTCACTGCCTGGGGCATGCTGAATTGCTCGTTATTGACGGCGATCTGCTAGGTACGTGTATTAGATTACCATGTTGCAATCTCGAACGCTACAATGTAGTCTACATGTTTCTACTGCTTTGATTTGAATAGACAAATGGAGAAGAATGATGTTTGGGCTTGCAGTCTTGCTAAGTTCAGGGTCCTACCCTAATCGCTGATGGTGACCACCCTGATGGTGGTGACACGAGGTCGGTGCAGCCATGCAACCACCTGTCTGCAAAGACCAGGCACCTGTGCGTATCCACAGGATTGGCTGGCCCTCACTCGCGTCACTCCTTGAGTCACTCCACGGTGATCTATCCCTCGCGTGAACCTGACACGCAGCCGCTGCAGCTTGCCTGCTGCCGTACCCGCAGTACAACTTCCGAGCTGCCCGTGCGTTGCCGTTAGTTGCCACTTTCTGTGATTCAGCTGCGTTGCGTCTCGGGTCTGCCCCTAGCCTTGCGAGCGGCCCAGCTCCTCATCCGCGGCCATGGGCAAGAAGGGTGAAGAACCTGCCGCAAACGGCGGCACGGGCCATCCCTCAGGCGAAAGCAAGTCGGGTCAGGTGTGTTGCAAGCACCCCATCGGTGCAAGCTGAGGCTTCCTGCTGTACCTGATGCTGGGAGTGAGTCGAGGGCTGTGTGCCTGTTACGCTATGACTCAGGGTTGCAACCCAGGGGGGAAGCGGGGGTGAGGCTGAGGCTGAGGCAGGGCAGGCAGGGTATGACACATTGCAATGCCTGGGCAGACGGCGTGGGTCTGGTTGGTGGCAAGAGTGAGCGACAAGAATGAGTGGGGATCTAGGGAATGAGTGAGGGAGCACAGAGGATGAGCTTTGAAAGTGAGGGAGGGTGAGGGAAGACACGAGATGAAAGGTGGCGAGAGGGTGATGACTGCTCCAGACCGTTGTTGTGGCCACCCCCCCTGCCCCTGGCCTCATCATGCAGGGGAGGCTGGTCAGTGTGCGACAAACAGCCATCCCGGTCAGCGGCGGTGCCTTCCAGGCCCTAGCTGATGAGCCTGAGGGCACAGACCCCCCAGCCCCTGCCCCCCCTGCGGTCCCCCCCAGCACCAGCAGCCACACCCGCACCACCAAGCGCTCAGCCACCACCAAAGGCCAGGCAAAGGCAGTGGCCGAGCCAGCAAAGCCGCCGCCGCCGCCGCCACCGCAGCAGCCAGAGGGCACTCGCGGCAAGGCAGGTCAAGCAGGGCTAGGGGGAGGCTCCAGTGCGCAGCCAGGCACCAGCTCTACAGCAGCTGGGCCAGCGGCGGCTGCCACCCCTGCACCTCAGCAGGGCCAGGCGGAGTCTGTGGCGTCAAGCAAGGCAGCCAAGAAGCAAAAGCTGGCTGCGGTCCCGCTCAGTGCTGGCAATGGCCACACAGCCGTCCCCTCCCCCGCGCCTGCTGCTGCTGTCCCCCCCTCCCCCTTCCAGGCAGTGGCGAAGGAGGGCAGTGAAGCAGGCATGCACAACAAGCAGGAGGCTCTGCCCTCTGGCCCCCCACCTCGCTCTGCCTCGATCTCTGTGAAGAAGAAGAAGGTGGCAGTGAAGGCACGAGGGGCGGCAGCCAGCAGTTGGGGCAGCAACAACAGGCGCACAGCCCTGGCCAGTGGGGCGGTTGGGGCAGGTGTGGCCCTGCTGGCTGTTTTAGTCATGCAGTGGGCGGCGCATGAGGGCATGCTGGGCATGGAACGCACAGACGTCACACTTCCGGGTGGCCTGAGTGTGACGGTGCCCTACCCCTCAATGGACCTGACCAACCTATCCGCCAACTTGGCCGACTCCATGGCCTGGCTGCCCAGTGTGTCGGACCTGGCCAAGCTTGGTGACCTGGGCAACGGCATCAACAGCAGCAGCCTCAGGGAGCTGTCAGCCAGCCTGGCGGACTCCCTACCCTCCTGGATACCCAGCCTGCCTAATCTACAGAACCTGACGGTATCGGAGTTGGTGGCCCAGCTGCCAGGCATGGGGGGAGGGTCCAGCGGGGAGGTTAGTGAGAGTGTGACGCGACCAGGAAGGGCGCTGGCTGTGAAGGGGTACCGCGCCAAGCACCCGGTTGTCATCATCCCAGGTAGGGGTAGGGGGAGGGGGAGGGGCCGAGGGGGAGGAGGACAATGCTCACACCCACGGGGGGCTGGGGTAGGGTGGAGGAGGGTGGAGGAGGGTGGAGGAGGGTGGAGGAGGGTGGTGGAGGAGGGTGGAGGAGGGTGGAGGAGGGTGGAGGAGGGTGGAGGAGGGTGGAGGAGGGTAGAGCAGGGTTCAAGAGGCTGGCTTGTCCCCGCCCTGAGCTGAGGCCCTGGTGCTGTGCCGCCACTTGCTCCACACATTCATTTTTTAGTGCTGGCTTGCCCTTGCCCTGTCGACTGTTGGCCCTGCGGGCTAGCGCTGGCCGCATGCCCTGGTGCCGCCTGGCCCTGGCGCTGCTGGCTGCAGGGTTTGTGACGTCTGGGCTGGAGCTGTGGGAGGGTCTGCCCTGCGCCCGCCGCTACTTCCGCCAGCGCATGTGGGGCACGCTGAGCATGATGCAAACATTCCTGCGCGACTCCAGCTGCTGGTGAGATGCTGCTGGCGGCCACAGCCACAGCCACAGCCACAGCCACAGCCACAGCTACAGCCACAGCTCCCCCGCCCCCGCCCCAGCCATTCAGCTGGACAGCCCCATCAGTGAGGCGCACTAGGGGCCTGCGCAGTGAGTCACTGTTTGCTAGAGGGCCCTGGCTGCAGACTGCTCCCTCCTAGGGGCGGTGTAGTGACACTGCCCTACACCCTCCCCTCTGCTGCTGTGGCTTGGGTCTCCCTCCCCCTCCTCCCTCTCTCACTGTGTTACACCTGTCCCTCTGTCACACCGTTGTTGGCATGGCTGCCTATTAGCTTGTATCATTGCAAAATCATGCGGCGACATGGCTGCTGCACCAGAGGCTGCCTTCCTCCAGCCTGCTTGCTTGCATGGTGCATGCAAGGCGCCCATGTTGCGCATGGCGGCGGCCACAGGTTTGACCACATGGCGCTGGACCCCTCCAGCGGGCTGGACCCCCCCGGGGTGAAGATCAGGGCAGCCCAGGGTCTGGAGTCCGTGGACTTCTTCATCCAGGTCAGCCAGCATGGCCCCAGCCACCACCTGCTGGCCCAGTTGGGGAAGGAGAAGCCTGACCCCTGCTTGCCTCCCTCAATTATGCAGCAGAGTTGACGCCAGCACACCTCTATCAGGATACAGGTCAATCCCTGGTGCCGCTGGCCTGCTTGACATTTGGCCAGGGGTGTGAGGGGCCAGGGCTGCTGGGGTGGGGTTGAGGGCGGGGAGGGGCGCCATGGGCCGCTTGCAGTCGCCCCTAGGCCTGTTTAGGCTAGGTTTGGCTTGAGGCTGGCTCTGCCACCCCCTGCCTGGGTGTCCCTCTTGTCGCCCTCCCTCCCCTCGTGCTTCACACCCATGTTGGGCAAGGCCAAGCAGCCCTAGCAGGCCAGCGGTGTCGACCATGCACCCCTACCTACTTCAGCCCTGCTGCCTGTCAGGCAGAGCGCGGTGCACCCTGGTGGTTCCTGGGGCCTGGCCCACACTCTCCAGCCTCACACCCTCCCAGCACCAGCACCAGCACCAGCACCAGCACCTTCTGCCCACCACCTTCCTACGCCCTGACTCTGCTGCTGGGGCTCCATGAGCCCCCTTGGGTGTCCCTTCTACAGCCCTCCCTTCCCCTGTGTCCAGACCACCCTGTGTCCAGACCAGCTGCTGCCAGCCGGCTGCTCCCTGATGGCTGTTGAGAGGTGGGGCCAGGCCTGGCTGCTGGGGGCTGGCCGCTCCGTGCTGGGAGATGAGACCCACGTGCCCCTGGCCGGGCTGCTGTGTGCTGGCTGCTGCAGGGCTACTGGGTGTGGGGCAAGCTGGTAGAGGCGCTGGCAGACGTGGGCTATGACAGCAACACGCTGGTGTCCATGGCCTACGACTGGCGCCTGGCGGTGCCGCTGATGGAAGCGCGGGACGGCTGGTTCACACGGCTCAAGTGGGTAGGGGCCGGTGGGCAGGGGTCAAGGGGTGGGGAGGGTAGCCAGGTGGGGCTGGGGCTGGACCGGGCTATTCACCGAGGCTGCATGGCTGGGGCAGGGTGGTCTGGAATGGAATGTAGGGACTGCAGGGAGGAAATGGGCTCAATACAGCACAGGTCACCTTCAGTGGGCCCAGCTAGACCCTGCTTCCTTGCTCTGCTGGATCCTTGTCGCCCTGACTCCCACCCAGGCTGCCAGGCAACCTCTCCCTGCAACAGCTCGCTGTGCACTCCTGCCTGCTTGCCTGTGCGCCCCGAGCCCAGCCACTCGACCCTGGCGGTGCTCTCCTGCCTGGCGGGGCCAGGGGCCAGGGGCCCAGGCTGTGTAGGCAAAGGCCGCCTCAGGCCCAGTTGCAGCAGCCCTGCACCGTCTGTCTGTACTCTGATGCCTGCTGTGACCCTCACCTGTCAAGGCCCTGCTGGCCTGCCTGCCTGGTGGCCAGGTTGACTGTGGAGATGCTGGCGTCCATGTCAGGCCACAAGGTGGTGTTGGCCAGCCACAGCTACGGGGAGAACGTGGCGCGCGCCTTCCTCATCTGGGCTGACGAGTGGCAGGTGTGCCACACTACCTCCAACTATCACAGCTAAGGCGGGCCACAGCTCATGGCTCACAGGGCAAGGCCATGACTAGGGGTCACTGTACTCACTGGTGAGGACCACGGCGTCTGGGGCACTGTGTTGATGCACCAGGTGAATGTCAGCTGCCAAGTTCTGGGGTGTACGATCAGACGTCAAAGACAGTAGCAGCATGGGGCAACCACCCTGACCCCGATCTTGCCCCTGCCCCTGCCCCTGCCCCTGCCCCTGCCCCTGCCCCTGCCCCTGCCCCTGCCCCTGCCCCTGCCCTGCCCCTGCCCCTGCCCCTGCCCCTGCCCCTGCCCCTGCCCCTGCCCCTGCCCCTGCCCCTGCCCCTGCCCCTGCCCCTGCCCCTGCCCCTGCCCCTGCCCCTGCCCCTGCCCCTGCCCCTGGTCAAGATTGCAAATTCCATGGAAATGCTGAGGTAGCAGTAGTGGCACCAGCAGCGTAGGACGGTCTTGTCGCAGCTCTGTCATGACACCAGGTTGCATTTGCGCTTGCCTGCGCACTGCAGCCTGGCTGGGTGGACAAGCACGTAGAGGCGCACGTGGCCATTGCGGGCACGGTACTGGGCGTGCCTAAGGCCATCACGGCGTTGCTCTCTGGTGCGTTTGCCAAGTACATTTCCCAACCGCCCGCTCCTCTTTAGCCTGATCCCCGCATTGACCCGCTCAACGCATCGCGACACACGTGTCATCTGCACGGGCGACGCTTCCTGAGCCGAGAAGTACAACTGATACCCTGCAACTGACACACCCAGCATTCACCTGAACGCTCAATATGCAATGCCATCACAAGCGCCATCGCTCAACACGCACATCCTGACTGCTGCCCTGCACATATCTGCACAGGCGAGATGCGCGACACGGCGCAGCTTGGCCCGCTGGCTTCCTACCTCACGGCGAACCTAGTCCCGCGAGAGTCGCGCGCAAAGCTATTCCGCTCGTGGGCCTCGTTGATGGCGATGATGCCAGTGGGCGGCCCCAAGGTGTGACCGGGTGCAATCTCGTAGTTGCTCTACGGTTAGTGCGCATGGAACCTCTGATCCGTGAGAGCACAACCTGGACCCCACCACCTTCCCATGCTCCCCCAGCCTGCTGCTACCAACCCTCCCAAGTCAACAGTCCCAAGCCTCAAATTAGCTTTCATTGTCCGCAGCCTATCCCACTGCATTCCACCCTCTGCCTGCTGCAACTCTCCCAGCATTTGACCTGCTGGTCCTCGTCCACTGCCTGTCATACCTGACCCCAGATTTGGGGCAATGTCAGCTGGGCTCCTGACGACACACCAGAGATGAGGGCTGCTGGGCGCAGCTATGGCACCATGGTGACCGCCTGCCCTGAGCGCTGCACGTCCTCATCTGCCTCGTCCTCTCTGGCCAGCCGGGCAGCAGAGGCCTTCACAGCAGCAGCATCGGCAGCAGCAGCCCGCTTGAACCTTGACCTGGGTGGCACAGGTGGTAGCGGGGCACATGGCGGGCCAGATGCTACATTTGGGGAGGAGGTGACACAGACGCAGCAGGCGGAGCGTGTGGAGCTGGAGTTGGATGGGCAGAGCAGCGGCGGCGGCAGCAGCGCTCACACCAGCGTTCAGCAGCAGTGCAACAGCAGCAGCCAGGGCAGCAGTGGAAGTGCGACTGGTCCGGTTGCTGCCTGTCACGGACCTCAAGGGGAACAGTGCCCGGTGCGTGCTCTAGCCAAGCAGAGGGGCTGTGAGGGCCTGGGGTTGAGTCCTGCTGCTGCAGCCCCATAGAGGCCTCCGGCCTGTAGCCTTGAGGTGGCAGCCAGGGGCTATGCAAATTGCTGGCTGGTGACGTAAAGAGTCAACTGTTGCGTGACCTGGTGTGATGTGACCAATGTGGGTGTGGTTGAGTGTAACTGGCTGTGATGTAGTGTGATGTGGTGCCTGTCATTGGTGTGTGAGAGCAGGTGGTGCAGCTGGATGTGTCGGGGGCCATCCGGGCTGCCCTCTCCGCCTCTGGCCCCCTGGCGGCTGAACACTATCAGCAGTGGGGCGCTGTGCATTCCCACGCTGCCAACAACCGCAAGCCCGGCAGTGAGTGGCTGCCACACCATCAGCCCCTGCACTCATCATCCATGTGCTGGCCTTGGGACTTGTGTGCCTCTCTCGCACACCACCTGCATGCATGGAGGGTGGGGCTGTGTGATATGATGGGGTGTGCTGTGGGGTGTGATGTCATCACCATGATCAGTTCATGGCAATTCCATGACACAACCTCATGCACTCCATGTGTCATGGTGTGATGAGGGGGTGTGACATGTGTGAGGCGTGCAGGCCTGGATGTGGCGGGCATGATCAGCTCCCTGCTCAGCTCCAGCAAGGAGACGCAGCAGCAGGCAGCCACCGGAGGGCGCAGCACCAAGGAGCAAGCCGCAGCCATGCCCCTGTTTCCCAACGCCCTCACTACCCCACTCCCCAAGGCGCCCCACATGACCTACTACAGTCTGTACGGTGAGCTAGGCAGCCCCCTATTGTGTGTGGCTGCCGGCAAATCCATGGCCAGCTGGATCAAGGCCGCAGACGTAAGGCTGGCCTAGTCGGCGCTGTGGAGGGCCACTTCAGCCCTGTGCTTCCGCCCCTGCCCATGTCCTTGCTCTGCCTCTCACTTTGGCCTTCCTCCCCTCCACCCTCCCCTCCTCCTCCCTGCTGCCTTGGCCCCAGGTATCGGCATTCCCACAGAGCGGGCCTACCACTACGTGCACCCAGACTGCTGGCACCCTGACGCCGGGTCAGCAGCCGACACCAGCCCTGAGACCACCAGCCCTGGCGTGGCGCACTGTGTGGGTCAGGTCCAGCAGGATGTGCGTTGCCATGGCGGGGCAGGAGAGCCGCATACTGCCTCTGCACACCACAAAGCAGGTGGTGATGACAGCAGCAGCAGGAGCAGCGGCGGCCAGAGTGACAACCGCAGCGCCAGTGAGAAAGCTGACCTGTTGGGTCACTTTGACTTCCACATCAACACAGACCTGGACGAAGCGGACACACGCCTGGTGCGTGTATAGTGGCGTCGCAACATCTCTTCCCCCTTCCCTTTCCCCCATCCCTCCTTCCCCCCTCCCCCTGGCGGTGCCCAGACCACAAGCCTCATCCCACACCTCTGCATGCCTGTTTGCTGTCTGATGCACCCACAATGTCCTCACGTACCTGATGTGCCCCTGGCTGGCAACCACAGGACAGCGGCATCCAGATGCAGGAGGGCGACATGACAGTGCCCCTCATCAGCCTGGGCATCATGGGCTACAAGGGCTGGCGGAGCAAGCGACTGAACCCCGGTGGCATGAGGGTGGTGGCCAGGGTGGGTGAGCCACACTACACGGGGCGGGACACTGGCCGGGGCTGCTAGGGAATGTACTGCCCAGCACACCTGGCTGCACATGCAGCCCTGGTGGGAGCCAGTGGGAGCTGCAGCCGCCCTTGCGGCCTCCGCCCCCGGACATCGCCCTGGCTTGCCCTGAGTAAACCTTGATTCTTTTCCTCACACATCGTGCCAGTCTTGCAGCTGCTGTCAAATCATGGGTGCTGTGTTGGTGGTCGCTGCAGGAGTACAAACACATCGCCGTCTCGCTGTTGGCGGACCCAAGGTAAGTAGCCCTACGCAGCGAGCAGCGCCGTAGTGTAGGGTGGGCGGATAACCGCACAGCTGCGCCTTTCGCCGCCTGGATTGGTCGGGTGATGACGACCTTGCTGCCCGTAGGGGCGGACCAGCGACTGGATCGCATGTCGACATTTTGGGAAATGAGGCGCTCTTGAGCGACGTGATTAGAATTGTAACGGGGCACGGAGCGGAGGTGGGAGACAGGACAGAGTCGCGACTGCCGGACATCGCCAAGGTAAGGCCCGTGGGTTATTGGCTTTCACTTACGGCAACTCACCTTTGCTCGCTTGTGTGATTATGACACCGGACATGTGCGCAGGAAATCGATTTTGAAGACCCCAACGGATGGGAATGAGGCGCGTTGTCATTTTTGTAGACGGCTAGTAAAATTAATTATGTTGAGTTATCATATTTTTGTGATTGAAGAAGTGGCCATGGCTAATGTGCTGGCTCGTTGAACTTGACGCTAAAGAAGAGCGTCGCGGTGTGAGGCACCGCTGTCACTGCAATGACGATTGCCGATGATAAAGATTTTTGACCCGTGGCTTACGCAGTAGCATCGACTGTTGTCAATCGTGGGTGCGCGTGTGTCTGCAGCTCTGAGTATGTAGCAGATAATTGGCAAACATTAAGTATTAAGCCCGCGTACCGTAATTGAGTTTTACTCGGTTGTAATTGAGTTTTACTCGATTGTAATCGTTAACAGACCTCGTTTTAAGAATCGTTAACTGCAGCGACCTGGTGTATTAACAAAAGTGGTTGCCAACGAACACGTAACAGCCGGCCAACACCATCGCAGGTGACAAGAAGCATCACATTGCGCGGCTTCGCCGCGCCTGTAGAGCTTCGCCTACGTAAAACTCAATTACACTAGATAATGGAGTCGCCTGGGTCGTTTCAGGTGGTTAAACAAGGCTCGGTCTCGGCCCTGGCGCGGGACAGCTCTCGACCTCAGCCAGCGGCCACGTCGCTACGCTCCGTGTCCGCTGGCTTCGGTCTCGAGCTGCCCCGCGCCAGGGCCTCGACCTCGCCTTCTTAAACCGCCTAAAACGACCCGCGACACCATTATCTACCTCGTTTTAAGATCCGTTGATATGCTAGGTCCGCTGCAGTTAACAAAAAGTGCTCCCAACGAACACGTAATAGCCGTCCAACACAACGAGCATCGCATTGCGCGGCTTCGCCGCGCCAATAGAGCTTCGCCTACGTAAAACTCAATAACGGAGTCGCCTGGGCCGTGTCAGGCAGTTGGAAAAGGCTCGGTCTCGGCCCTGGCGCGTAACTCAGCCGGTCCCAGCTGAGAGAGAACCTACCCCTGGTAATCAAAACGACGCCGCGTCTCAGCCACGTGGTTTCTATTTATGTATCGCACATCCCTGGATAGAGGACTCTTTCAGCTATGCGGTGCAACTTGTATCATTAAATACTGTGCAGTGTACTGGGTGCTATGGCGGCTCAAATCTTCACATTCAAATCCATGCACGTTTTGCTCATGCGGGCCTCGCCGCGAGAGACCGCCGCGACCGAAGAGGCCCAGGAGCACCTGCACATAGTGAGGGACAGTCGCCGCAGTCAAAACGGTTCACATGGCATGCCAAACCGATGTAACAACGCCCGCCCTCCACCCATGCTCGGAAATATGCAAGGCTGCTGCGATGCTTGACCCCTTCGTGAGCAGTACTGTTGGCCTGGCCACTTTGCAATGCCTCACAAGGTGTGTATGCCATTCCTATGTTACCTTGCTCGACATGTTGGGTCTGATCCCTCCCGCCCGCCCCCCGCTTGCGGGTCGAGCTCGTGTCCAGCTCCGTTGTGGCCCCCTGCTGCTCAGATGGAGGGGCGGGCAGGCCAGGGGTGGCACCAGCACCAGCTGCCACACACAGGCAAATTAGTGCGGATATTCGTCATCCTAGGGGGGTAGTTTTATGATGCGGTTCGCCTCGGATTGTCCTTGCGACTCCAACGCCACTTGGCGCTTGTTGAAATTCTGAGTGTTTGAGCAGTTGGAGTGTAGCCACCTACAGTACTGTAGACATCTACAGGTGTCTACAGTAGGTGTCTACAGTACTGTAGGTCAGATTTGACAAGCTCTCTGTAAATAACTACCGCGATTGCACCGTCAGCTTCTGCGTGCAAGCTAGTGAGAGGCGTTGAAGCGCAGTCCCGCAAGCTCAATATGGGTGTTTGTGCCGAAAGTTGTGTCCACGCAATAAGGTCGCCATAGGGAGCTACGTACATATGTGTAAGGTCTAAGGCCGGGGCCCGTCTCTATCGCAAGCTAGGTCTGTTCTGCCGGTTGTACTGGGTAGCTCGGCTTGCAAGCTCCCGCAAAGTTGTGGATGTTGATGATGCCCCGCAATTACAACAACCTCCTGCACCGCACCCTGCTATCTAATATCGAGTGCGGCAGAGATTGCCCTAAAAACTGTTTGCGGTTGGCCCTCAACCATCCATCATTACATCTAACCTCACATCATTACATCATGACTCTTAGCCTCCATCATTACATCACCACTTGTGTTCCTAACACAAGGGCTAGGCTCAGGGTCGGTAACGAATCCTAGAGGCTGAGTAGGGCTGGGCAGGGCTGGGCTGGGCTCGGCAACATAGGCACGCTTTGTTGTCAGTGCATTTGCATAGCACTGTCGGGATAGCAAACGAGCTTGGGCTACATTGAGTTGTTCCTGCATGGGGGTGAAGGGGGCATGGGGGTTAAGGATGCATGGGGGGAGGCAGCTACAGTACTGTAGGCCCCACACCCCTACAGTACTGTAGACCCCACAAGGTACTGTAGACCCCTACAGTACTGTAGACCCCACAAGGTACTGTAGACCCCTACAGTACTGTAGACCCCACAAGGTACTGTAGACCCCTACAGTACTGTAGACCCCACAAGGTACTGTAGACCCCTACAGTACTGTAGACCCCACAAGGTACTGTAGACCCCTACAGTACTGTAGACCCCACAAGGTACTGTAGATCCCTACAGTACTGTAGACCCCACAAGGTACTGTAGACCCCTACAGTACTGTAGACCCCACAAGGTACTGTAGACCCCTACAGTACTGTAGACCCCACAAGGTACTGTAGACCCCTACAGTACTGTAGACCCCACAAGGTACTGTAGACCCCTACAGTACTGTAGACCCCACAAGGTACTGTAGACCCCTACAGTACTGTAGACCCTACAAGGTACTGTAGACCCCTACAGTACTGTAGACCCCACAAGGTACTGTAGACCCCTACAGTACTGTAGACCCCACAAGGTACTGTAGACCCCTACAGTACTGTAGACCCCACAAGGTACTGTAGACCCCTACAGTACTGTAGACCCCACAAGGTACTGTAGACCCCTACAGTACTGTAGACCCTACAAGGTACTGTAGACCCCTACAGTACTGTAGACCCCACAAGGTACTGTAGACCCCTACAGTACTGTAGACCCCACAAGGTACTGTAGACCCCTACAGTACTGTAGACCCCACAAGGTACTGTAGACCCCTACAGTACTGTAGACCCCACAAGGTACTGTAGACCCCTACAGTACTGTAGACCCCACAAGGTACTGTAGACCCCTACAGTACTGTAGACCCCACAAGGTACTGTAGACCCCTACAGTACTGTAGACCCCACAAGGTACTGTAGACCCCTACAGTACTGTAGACCCCACAAGGTACTGTAGACCCCTACAGTACTGTAGACCCCACAAGGTACTGTAGACCCCTACAGTACTGTAGACCCCACAAGGTACTGTAGACCCCTACAGTACTGTAGACCCCGCAAGGTACTGTAGACCCCTACAGTACTGTAGACCCCGCAAGGTACTGTAGACACCTACAGTGAAGAAGAAGAAGACTACTCCGGTATTCACCGGCGTGCATTAAGGGAGGAGCTACCGCCTGGGGCGCGGCCTGCTCCCACCAACCAAGCAAGAAGAGAGACAACCCCCCTACCCTCCATCCCTCTTAGTAGCCCTGAGTCTGTAGCTTGTCTTTGCAATGGAGTGGGCTGTCTCCACTGCGTGTCTTGTTAACTTGTGTAGAAGTTTAGTAGTGCTATCTTGTGAGACCCCCAAGGCCAGGAGGTGTTGCCGTGTGTGTGCTTCATACGTTATGCCACCTATGCCAAGGAGGATAGGTCTGATCTCAACCATGTGGCCTTCCTTGCGTAAGGTTTGAGCTAGATTGGTGTGTTGGTTGAGTGCCCTGTCTAATTGATCCGTCCACCTTGAGTCCGAGCAGTATTTGATTTCTATGATGGTGACCCGTTTTGTGACTTTGCCGCTTTTGCCCACCTTCGCTTGCGGCGTCCCCATGAGTATATCTGGTCTAGTGGTGTTTTTGGTTGCCGCTGTTTTCAGTCCGAGTGCTCTTAGCGTTGTGTGTAGTGTGTCGTTAGGGAGGTCAAGGTTTTCCTTCGCGCCCTTCTCCCAGCTGCCGGTGTCCGCGAATCGGATGTACCCACCCAGGGTTCCCTTGCTGATAGCTTTAACGATGAGGCGACCGGCCCCGTTGTGCCTTTCTTGCACAAGCGGTAAGGTCTCGCTGCAGCCCGATAGGAGGTGAGTGGCACTGTCGGCTTCCCCGCAAAGTGGGCAGCGGTCGTCAGTCGCCCGTTTCCAGCGCAGAGCTAGCTTTTGGTTGTAGAGCCCGCCGGTGCGGTAGAGTAGGGCAGTTCGTTGTGCGTGAGTGGAGATGTGCGTGTCGGTCATCACTCTTTCGCCCGCGCCTTTCGCTGCGACTTTCGTGATTTCTTGGGACATCAGGTAGTAGATGCTGTCTTGGTTGGCAAGGCCAAGCTTGTGTTTGCGTTGCATATGTGCTCGCACGCTTTGGCGGCAATCCGGCAATGGGGCGGGGATTTCACCGTCGGCGTCGTTGCTGAGCCAGGTGTTGGTCTCTTTCCGTGTAGTCGGGTGGTAGGCCGGGGTGTTGGCAAGCTCTGGGTGTAACGCCGCGTGCTTGGCGAGGGCATCGGCGCCTTCGTTGCCGATAATTCCCGAGTGGGCCCGGACTTTGTAGAAGTGGATCGTGACGGGGCTATCGATGATGAGGGTAGCGATCGCGGTCAGGATGTCGTTGTGCCTGTGTGTGATAAGCGACATCGGGTTAGCGAGGGCTCGGCGGATCTGGTAGATAGAGCAGAGGCTGTCGGTGGCGATGCGTTTGGCCCCCGCTGTGAGTGCCGCGTGTATCGCCGTGAGTTCCGCCTTGTTAATGGTGTTGCTTTCTGGGTCGTCCAGGGCGACGGTGATGAGGACGTTGGTCTCCGGGATATAGACCCCCGCCCCGACGCTCGCTGGGGCTGCCCCCGAGGTCTTAATGCAGCTGCCGTCCGAGTACGCGAGCGTGGCCCATTCGGTGATGGCCATCCGTGGTTGCGTCGTGGAGTGTTGCGTGAGCTGTTGGTGGCTGCGTTGGTGCCCCGCGGTGGGGAGGTCCCTGTCCATCGGCAAGCGCATGTGTTGTTTGTGGCCGCTAGGGGGTGTGGCCGGCTGGCTTTGATTCGTGGGTCTGTTGTGGATTGGATGTGTGTCTCGTTGAGGGTGGAGGGCAGTGGCAGTGCTAGCCAGCCATGCTTGGGGGTTGCCTTTGGTGACGAGTTGTTGTCCCGCTGCATTCCAGATGACGTAGATGTGGAGGTTGGCGTGCTTGCCTGACTTGGGGCAGGTGGTCTTGGTGGGGGGTATGCTGGCCAGGTGCTGGCAGTATTCTGGGTAGCGTCTTAGGGTGTCGATGTGTTTGGGGTAGGAGATGCCCTTTTTCCCAGGGATCAACATGATGGTGGCCATGGCCTCCTCCTGGGTAGCTGAGTGTATAGCATGGTTGACGCATTTCAGGGCCACCGCATCGTCTGCCGGTACATTCCATGTGGATAGCCCAGTGTGGCGTACCAGTAGGCAGTTGTGGTGTGCACCAAAGGCCGTGTCATTGATGTCAGGGCTCCAGTAGGTAGTAGTTTCCGGTCTAACTGTGAGTGGATCAGCCCACCTTTGGACGGTGCTAGTGAAGGATCGTGTGGTGTGCAGGGTGGTAAGGGCCCTGTCTTGTGCCACCCTCATGGGGTGGTGGCTGCTCTGTGTGTCCTGTCTCCTTAGGAGGGCAGCTACTTCTGTGGCCAGGTTGCGTGTGTGTGGTGTGTGTTGTAGCCAAGCGTGTAGGTGTTGGTGTTGGTCTTTTGTCAGGAGGCCAATCGTGCGACCCGACTCGTCGTGGACCGTGACGTGTTGCACTAGGTCGTGCTTTGGCATAATGGGCTCTCCCGTGCTGAGGCTCATCGCGGGGGTGGTCATGTGGGGGTGAAGTTGGAGGAAGGTTTCGCACTTGCCCGTCCCGACGATGTCCGTCTGCGGGTTGATGGGGTAGGTGTGGAAGGTGGCCTTCGAGTGCATGTTGGTGCACCGGGGTAGCCAGATGTGCGGGTCCGGTAGACCCTGTCGGGTGTGGGCCGGCAGGTGCGTGTCGGGCCTCGCATGTCTGGCCTCTTGTATCTGCCTGTTTTCCTCGTCGTAGTCGCTGCGCTTTGCCATGTAGTCCAGGTGTGCCGTGATGAGCGGCGCCGGTTCGAAGGTGGGGTGCCAGTGTACTCGTATGAGGTCCGACTGCGCTGACTGACGCATGGTAGTCTTGAAGTCATTGCTACCAAACTTGCATATAGGGCACAGCCAGTATCCTGGTTCCTTGTGCCCTGACAGGTGGGCTTCCTCAAGGCAGGCTGGGTGGTAGGCCCTCTTGCAGTTGTGGCACGTTGGGCTGTCTCCTCTTGGTAGCCAGCACAGCTCACAGGTGCACACGTCCTTAGCCTCTTCCCTGCTGATGGTCTCTATGTGTGTGGGTGTATAGCCTTCTTCTGCACATAGTGGTAATGCCCATCTATCTATGACTGTGGGCTTCCAGTGCACCTTGTAGTAGCTTTCTTTGTTGATGCCGTCCCATTGCCATCCATCTATGCTGGTAATGGCCTCTTGGTGGCCGTACATGGCCCCTAGTATGCAGCCTAGGTTCTTGGGTTTACATCGGCAGGCTTTATCCACCTTCCAGCTGGACAGTCCTGGGAGGTCAAGGCCTACTATGCGCACTATATCTTGCGGGATAGTTTGGGTCTGTCTGCCCTCATTGTTCCGTTTCGTGCCCACCTTGGGTGGATTGGGCTGCGTTGGGGCCGATTGTGTTGCCCGTTGCTCTCGTTTCAGCAGTCGTGAGCTCGTCCGAATGGCCTCATGGACTGCGGGTGCCGCTGCGGCCCGGTCCGCCGTTGCTGGTTGAGTTGCGTGCATGACCGCATACGCTTTCATATCCATATAGCGAGTTCTGGTATCTGGCACTGCGGGTGTGGGCGCAAGTTCCGTGAGGCCCGCGGCCCAGGTTGTGATTTTGCGTTGGTCGAGCGGGAGATCGAGTGATGTGTTGCGGCTGTCTCGGATTGCACGCGTTGCGGTCGCGTCTGGGCATGAGGGTTGGGCCGCCATGGCCGCGAGTTTGTTGAGGGCGATAATGTGCTTCTGCTTGACCTTTTTCCCGTACTTTGATGTGAGCATGCTACCGGTGATGATGTGTGTGTTGCCCTTGCAGCTGAGCTCAGAAGCGTGCGTGATGCCTAGGCTTTTGAGGCAGGTGATGCTGGCACTAACGACGTCGTGTGCTTGAGAGCTGCTGGCTTGTGTGATGAGGCGGCCGAGTGTTTGGCACTCTTCATGGTATAGGGGTAGTCCCCCTTCCGTGGCCGACAACCCTGATATAGAGGCATAGACTAGCTGCCGTGCCCTAAGGGTATGATGAAGGAGGGTGAGCATGCGGTGTCCTTGTGTGCTAGCCTGGGCACTGAGCCATGTGATTTGTTTGTGCAGCATGCTCCTCGAGATGTGGGCGTGTGCCGCATCTGTGGACTGCAGGCTGTGTGTGAGGGCTGTCGTGTTGCGGGCGTGATACTCTTGGGCAGTGGAGCTAATGCCTATGCCTAGTCTGCTAGCGTCCTCTCTGATGATGGCATTGGGCGTTCCCAGGGGGAGTCTGAGTTTGAGCTTGACGCATTGGTTGATGGACCTATCGTACAGCTCAAGGTCCCCCGGGGTGCAGGGCACGGCACAGAAGCTGTAGGCTAGGCTGGGTATGATGGCCGTGCGAATGATGTGTATGGCCTGTCTAGCGCTAGCAAAGGAGCGTCTGAGTCTCTCTAGTTTTTGGCGTAGCTGGGTAATCATAGCGGTGTGTTGTGGTTTCCAGTCCAGCGTCATGGTGATGAGCACACCCAAGTAGGTGAAAGGTGAGGTCGGGCGGTGGTAGGTGACGGGTTTCCCTTGTAGGCTGACGGTTTGGAGTTGTTGGCGGGCCCGCTTGTCCGCTTCGGCCGCGTTGCTGCACATGCCTGTTTCGACCGAGTGATGGAGCGCCGCTGTAGCGAGGGTTTTACTGTGTGAGATGATGAGGTGACCCCAGTCCGAGAAGGCTGAGAGTTTGTCTGCTTGGCATCGGAGGTTGCGAAGGGTGTTGCATAGTATAGCGATGTCATCTGCATAGTCGATGCTGCTGACGGTGACGCGTTCCCCGCTGTCGGCTGTTGCTGATTTGAATTTATAGCCCCTCGCGCCCACTTGCAGCCACCGCAGGAGGGGTTCGATGTAGATCAGAAATAGGAAGGGCGAGAGGGAGTCGCCTTGTATGGTGCCCCGGTTGACGGGTATCGGGTCGGTGTGGCCGTACGGGGTTTTAAAGCGCGTTGTGGCGCCCGTGTATAGGTCCTTAACTGCGTCAGTAGCGTCTGTGGGGAAGCCTAGGTCATGCATGATCCATAGCAGTTTGTCCTGGCAGGTGGTGTTGAACGCACTGGTGAAGTCGACCAGGAGCGCGTAAATATCTGCCTTGGCCAGTTTAGCATCCTCAAGGGCCATGACAAGCATCTGCAGCTGTTGCGTGGTGTTCCTGTGGGAGCGGAACCCAGCCTGGTTCTTGCTGAGCATCCCATTAGCTTCAGCATACTCAGATAGCGTCTTGGTGATGAGGCTGGTCCATAGCTTATAAACGGTGTTGGCTAGGCCCACTGGCCTATAGGAGTTAAGGTCCGTTTCTTGCCCTTTGTCCTTGTAGAGCAGGCATGTGTCA
>JASKMD010000017.1:4619694-4726913 GCA_030144725.1 Haematococcus lacustris
AGTATTTGTGATGTTTTCACGCTCTTGATATCTATGGCTAAGAAAAAAAGACGGACCGTGGCCTAGGCCAGTGCCGGAGGACCCGGACAGTGACATTGAGGACCGCGAGGCACTACAGCCGGAACTCACCGAAGCGGAGCGCAATAGAAAGACCTCCGGAGAGGCCCGCGCTGCCCGAGATAGGGACAACACATACCACGGCAGGAAGGCCAAGTTAGCCCACCTCATCGACCACCTCCCGCAAGAGCTTTGGGATGCCTTCCTGGAAGCGGTTCCCAAGTCCGGGGCTTGATGTGCTCAACAGCAACAACATCAGGTAAGCACTGGCCTGGCACTGCACATGTATGTGCATGTCCGCAACATATCCCACTCAGGTGTTCCCAACATGGGGATGGTAATCTTCATGCAAGTACTCTCTCAATACTGCACTGTTTTCGATAGCGTTTATCACATTGGCATTGGCGGTTTAGTCCGCGTAATCTGACCATCAGCGCTAACCATTGGAGTCTCTGCTCGCGTACTGCCACATGTGCCCGCGAACATATCACATCGGCGAGACGGGTCTCCTTGGCACGGTGAGCCACATCGTTGTGACCCCATCTACCTAGCGTAGTGAGCTGATTGTGCACAAATGGAATGTCCGGCCAACACCCAACGCGATGTCTGCCGGGCGTGCAGGGCACCTTGACGGGGTGATTGAAGCATCAATTCATGTTCGCTCCTCGCCGAATACATCATTTGGGTCGGCGCACACTAAGGTATCACCAGGTTACACCCCCCCTCCTCCACTGTGTCCTCCACTGTGTTGCACCCGTTGCACCAAGAGAAAAAGCGACATGAAATGTTTGTTCTTGACCCGTTAAGGCATCTCGTGAAATAAACCGCACATCAAACAACCCAGGCCTCTATCAGTTTGACAAGTTGAAAGTGACATCATGTTCTCCAGGCAGGTTCAAGGCCACGGCCTGCAACGACCCACCATGCCTGCCCCCCCCTTCTCCCACCATTGCAGGAGCCCACCTCATTGAGCCTGCCCACCCCCTCCCAGCCCTTCCCCCTCGCCCCCTCCCCAAGCACACCCCCTCCTAGCCCACCCCTCCCAGCCCACCCCTCCCAGAGCACCACTGTGGGGTGGCAGTTGAGCAATGAAACTTTGCACGCAGGTGGATGGCATGTAGGGGAGTAAACTCGAGGAGACCCAGTCAATCGGTCATGGTGTGGAGCTGTGTGACTGACTGCATGGCCTGGCCCTGAGATCGGCTAAGGGAGTTGAGGGTCACAGACCAAAGTGAGCTTTTGGCTTATCTGAGTATGAGCGTTTGTAACACTTGTCTAGAGGAGCTTAACCTAGTAAGTAGCATGCTGTAAATCCAAATGGTCGAGCTGTGGCATTGCCCTCTAGGTATGGGGGGGAGGTGGGCTCAGTGCCACATTGCCGCAACCGTTTTCCGATCCGACTGCTGCTGCCGACGCGCATGCTCATGTAGAGCAGCCTAAGCGACGCGGGCGGTCGAAGCGATGACTGCATGCCTCGCTGTGGCTCAAATTGAATAGTAACTTTGAAGCTTTGCTGTGCACGGCCTACTGACTGCATAACTATTCTGGATGGGTGAATGGTAGCTGGCCGGGTTGGCTACATTGTGATCATCTAGCATAATTATTTGGCGTAGTGAGTGCAGAGTTACAGCCGTCCTACTACCAGGGGTCGGTTTCCTGTCATTTTTTGTTAGTTGGGGTCGCCTGACTTGCAGTCTTGCTAAATTCAGGGTCTTACCCTAATCGCTGATGGTGACCACCCTGATGGTGGTGAAACGAGGTCGGTGCAGCCATGCAACCACCTGTCTGCAAAGACCAGGCACCTGTGCGGCCTCAGCGACGCGGGCGGTCGTAGCGATGACTGCATGCTCCGCAACAGCTCGAATTTGAATCACCAACTTTGATGCTTTGCTGTGCACGACCTACTGAGTGTAAAACTATTCTGGATGGTCGAAAGGTAGCTGGCCGGGTTGGCTACATAGTGAAATCATCTAGCATAATATTTGGCGCAGTGAGTGCAGAGTTACAGCCGTCCTACTGCCAAGGGTCGGTTTTCCTGTCATTTTCTGTTAGTTGGGAACACCTGAATCCCACATGACATGTCACATGGGGTGACTTCATGCACCTCCCCACACCCATGTGCAGGTTCTATGACCGGGACGTGTCAGCCGCGCTGAACATCCGCCGCTGTGCAGTTTGCCCAGGCCCACGCCCCACTGAGCTGTGCTACTGGGCAGGCCGCCCAGCCATGCCAAAGCCAGGCAGGCCAGGCCAGGAGTGGGTGTACTTGCGTGACAAGGCCCTGTTGGGCAAGTGGCGGCGATAGCCAGCTACAGCAATACAACCCAAGAAAACAAGATACCAAACCCCTCACAAAGGGGATGTGTGTGAGTAAGAGCTATAGAGTAGGGTAGAGCTCTTGCTAGTAGTAGACCTGGAGGCACACACACCAGAAGGCTGAGCTGAAGTGGGCACTAGGCACACTATCAGTAGCCTTTACAACAGCGATCTCGCAGCCTGTGTTTGATTACAACTCATGACTTGCATGAGGGCTGTAGGGATTAAAACTTGTAATTCCTTTCAATAATATGATATATCCTAATAATATGATATATGTTTACTTTCATGTCTAGGGCTTAGTCGCAGGGCTGTAGCTTGCTGGCAGTCTCGAAGCCTTGCGGCGTGCGCAGTGCCTGCGCCATGCAGGGGGGTCGTCGCGCGATGAACGTGTTTGCTTTGTTCCTTGCTCTTGTGTGGACCTCTGGCGCACAGGCCAGAGGGCTGCGAGAACTGCCGCTCCCGAGCGGCTTACTTGCCCTTGTCAGCCCAGAGGGCCGTCAGCGCATTACTAGCGCCCAGTACTCTGCCGATTTCTTCGCTCTTGTAGAGCATTCTGTTTCGCAGCAGAACTGGGCCTTTTGCGGTCCAGGCAAGAGCCCCCCTCCCCAGCTGCCCAGCATACCTGCTCCTCCTTATACTGTCCTTTGCTGGCTGATACCTGCTCCTCCTTATACTGTCCTTTGCATTTGCCTGCAGCCAGTGCCTCCATGGTGCTCAACGCACTGACTGGCATTCCCAGACCTCTCCAACCCAATGCCTCCCACCTCAACTCTGTGTCCTACGCGTACTTCACCCAAGACAATGTCTTCACGCCTCAAACTGAAGCAGTTGTGCCTCTGAGTGTAGTACAGCAGCAGGTGCATACCGCAACACTTGGTGCCATGACACGCTGCTCCGCACATGCAACTGCCCAGGGAGAGGTCAATGAGCAAACGAGCGTGGTGTGGCATGTGTATGTCAAGCACACAGCGTGAAACCCTGTGGTGATGGCATGCTGCCACACAAACCCAGACACAGATAGGTGTCGCACTTCACGCAGCCAGGCAGGCTCCCTGCAGCCCATGATGCAGCAATGCTTGGGTTGTACCAGAGCCCTAGGCCAGGTCACACCAAAGCTGCAGAGCTTGGCTAGGTCAAGGTCGGGTGCTACGGTTGTTAGTCAGGGTCAGCGCCAGGTTGGTTGTGCGGAGCCACCACCACCACTAGCCAGTGCCTCAGTGACAGCCCAGCTCACCAGGCGCCACCAAGTCTGGGTGCTGCAAGGTCACGCAGCTGCCCTGTGACCTGCCCCGAGCACCCTGCCTACAGGGCTTGAGCCTGGATGAGCTAGCAGCCTTCCTGGCCGCCCACCCAGGGGTAGGCTCTGCGGCCCTTCACTCCAACTCCAGCTCTGTGCCGCTAGCCACATTTCGGGCCACCGTTCTCTCCGCCTTGTCCCGCAAGGATGTGTTTGCAATTGTGAACTTTGATCGAGCAGTTCTCAAGGTATGGCGACCCTGACTGGCAAGGCACGCATTTGGGCAGATAGGCAGGCTGATTGCATGGCTGAGGAGCAAGGTAAACTAGATGGCTGGCAGGCTGTAAAGCCCTTGCCTCGTGGCTGGCTGCGTGGCGGGGTGTCTGCTGCTGACTGCCTGTCCCTGCAGCCAGCCTCCCTGCTTCACGCCAAGCCGTGCCATGCAGCCTGTGCCTGCGTGGCTTGTGCAGGAGGCTGGCGGTGGGCATCACAGCCCCCTGGGAGCCTATCACGAGGCCTCTGACTCAGTGCTGGTCATGGATGTGTCACGCTACAAGTGTGTGGTGTGACCTGGCAAGGGGGTGGGGAGGGGAGGGAACTGGTGAGGGAGTCAACCAGCGCTCCTGGCAGCAAGCTGCTACTGGCACCCGAGGCTGATTCAGTGCCTGGTGTGTTGACCAAACTGGGTGCTGGGCAGCAGCCAGAAGGCACTAGGGTGACGTGGCAAGGTTAGGTGCTCCTGTTTATGGCAACGACGCTCCCTCCACCGCTCGTGCTGCAGCTGCTGCCTTGGTGATGTTGCAGCTGTAGGCTAGTGCTTAGCTGTCCGTGGTGCTGGCAATTTTTTCGTCCCTGCCCTGGTGCAGGTACAGCAGCTGGTGGGTGCCTGTGGCGCAGCTGTACGCGGCTACCAGCCTGACCATGGACTCCAGCACGCGCGCGCCCCGCGGCCTGGTGCTGGCCTGGTCCCTGGCCACATGGGGACCCAGCCTCCCCGGACCCGCCCTCAGCACTGATGACGGGGCACTGCCCGTGCGCTGCGCCGGTGCCATGATGGCAGGCGCTGGGCAGCCACCGCCTCGCTCCGGGGTGTCTGGTGCTGTTTTCACTGGCTTTGCAGGTGAGCACGCCCTGTGGCAGCAGTGTGTGGTAGGCGGGCAGGCAGTAGCTGGGGAATTCGTGTGGACAGTAGGTGTTCAGACTGCGTTAGGGTCAGTGGCTGGTGTGTGGGTGTACTTACAGCACCTTGGCTCTCAACCTTATAAGAAGTTCTTGTTGTGGAAATGATGGTTGCGCCTGGTGTGCTTTGCAGTCATCATGCTGCTGCTGGGCACGGCAGTGGGTGCCATTGGGGCACTGTGGTGGCAGCGGAGGCTGGGTCGGCTGAGCAGTCTGCAGCCTGGGACCCAAGGGCCAGGCAAGGTGCTGGCGGCTGCTGGGTGGACGCCTGTGTATTACAACAGGTGCTTGCCGGGTGAGGAGGAGCGGTCCCGCCTTCACCCAGTGCCACAAGGCCAAAGTACTGGGGCTGCCGGCTCCTGAGCTGCCAGTCATGACATTGCTTGCTAACGCTCATCTTGTTGTCGCGATAGTTAAGGTCCTTACATGGGCCAACGGCAGCACCAACCCGTGTTGACCTGTGGACTCACCCAGTTTGCACGGTTGTACGGTACTCCGCCATCATGGATCATGTTTTGCGGATGTTGATAATTGACTAGGTGGCCTGACCACCCGATGCTTATATGTGACAAGCTGTTAGATTTGTTGGGTTCCTGACAGGTGCCCCCTATTTAATGCGCTGCGACCGACGTGCCCCAGTGTCCCCTGAACAGCGCCACTCCACTCACGCACGAGAACACACAAGGCTGGAGCAATACTTCACCCCTGCTCGTCCTGCAGCTGCATCCGTTGCTACATCAGTTCACTCTGATGACGAGCACCTTTCCATGCTTCTTGTATGTGTAGCCATCAAACCGCGCATGAATTGCACAGCCACCACCTCCTTGCAGTCTCTACATACCATCCCAGCCTCCCCTCCCCTCCCCTCCCCTCCCCTCCCCTCCCCTCCCCTCCCCTCCCCTCCCCTCCCCTCCCCTCCCCTCCCCTCCCCTCCCCTCCCCTCCCCTCCCCTCCCCTCCCCTCCCCTCCCCTCCCCTCCCCTCCCCTCCCCTCCCCTCCCCTCCCCTCCCCTCCCCTCCCCTCCCCTCCCCTCCCCTCCCCTCCCCTCCCCTCCCCTCCCCTCCCCTCCCCTCCCCTCCCCTCCCCTCCCCTCCCCTCCCCTCCCCTCCCCTCCCCTCCCCTCCCCTCCCCTCCCCTCCCCTCCCCTCCCCTCCCCTCCCCGCCCCCGCCCCGCCCCGCCCCGCCCCGCCCCGCCCCGCCCCGCCCCGCCCCGCCCCGCCCCGCCCCGCCCCGCCCCGCCCCGCCCCGCCCCGCCCCGCCCCGCCCCGCCCCGCCCCGCCCCGCCCCGCCCCGCCCCGCCCCGCCCCGCCCCGCCCCGCCCCGCCCCGCCCCGCCCCGCCCCGCCCCGCCCCGCCCCGCCCCGCCCCGCCCCGCCCCGCCCCGCCCGCCCCGCCCCGCCCCGCCCCGCCCCGCCCCGCCCCGCCCCGCCCCGCCCCGCCCCGCCCCGCCCCGCCCCGCCCCGCCCCGCCCCGCCCCGCCCCGCCCCGCCCCGCCCCGCCCCGCCCCGCCCCGCCCCGCCCCGCCCCGCCCCGCCCCGCCCCGCCCCGCCCCGCCCCGCCCCGCCCCGCCCCGCCCCGCCCCGCCCCGCCCCGCCCCGCCCCGCCCCGCCCCGCCCCGCCCCGCCCCGCCCCGCCCCGCCCCGCCCCGCCCCGCCCCGCCCCGCCCCGCCCCGCCCCGCCCCGCCCCGCCCCGCCCCGCCCCGCCCCGCCCCGCCCCGCCCCGCCCCGCCCCGCCCCGCCCCGCCCCGCCCCGCCCCGCCCCGCCCCGCCCCGCCCCACCCCGCCCCGCCCCGCCCCGCCCCGCCCCATGTAGGCGGCAGTAGCCAGCTACAGCAAAACTCGAGCAGTAGCCTTTACAACAGCAATCTCGCAGCCTGTTCTTGGTTACATCTCATGTAGCATGAGGGCTGTTACATCTCATGTAGAATGAGTTCAGTCATGTATTTGCCCTGCGAGACACATGAGCAAGATCTGCGAACTGCCTCGGGTGGCCACTAGAGCGCGACTGGTTAGTTTAACATCCTGATGTTTTGGGTTTAACCACATCTTTAACCAATCTTTAATATACCCGTTTTGCTACCCTGGGACTGCTTCTCACTGGCTACTTCTGCCGGCATAGTGTCGCTGGGTGCATTGCCGTGTCGCGACCAGAACGACAGCAAAAAGGGACTCGTATCGCGACCAAACGGTCAACTTTAACAATCGGTTTAACACTAACCTTTAACCAGTCCGGTCGCGCTCTAGTGGCCACCAGTGTGCGAGTGACTGTGTGTAGGCGACCTTCATCCGTCCCTCGATGTCTACGCCTTGCTGCGTGTGCCTTGCTGCCTTCATCGAGTTCAAGCAGCCCTCTGCACACCTGGGTCCGCAGCAACGGAGGGCACGTCAGCGATGCAGTCCAGATCACAAGCTTTGGCGACGGCGGCGGTTATGGGTTGTCTGCGGGTCAAAGTGTATCGGCGGGCGACAGGCTCATCATGCTCAATCGTCGTTGCAAGCTGTCTTCTGACGAAACCTGCGACCCTCGTCTGCTGGCCGTTATCGATCAGGTGAGACTTGCTGCATGTGCGGGCGCCTACCCCGCTGTGCTCCATCAGGATGATATGCGGGTACAGAAAGGGACTCGAATTGAGTCGCCAAACTTAATGAACGTGTATGGGTGCAGGTGCCAGCTGAGCAGTGGGCCATGAAGTTGGCGCTGCAACTGCTTAACCACCGCCTCATGGCTGCCTCAAGCCCCTATGCGGCCTACATTGCACAGCTCCCTGTGAGAGTGGCGGGTGTGCCCACTTTCTTCTCACGTGAAGCCATCAATGCTTTGGAGCACCTGCCGATGATAGAGCAGGTCAACAAGAAGCGCAGGTGAGCTGGCCGATCCTTGAAGATGTGTTCGGTAGTGGAGTAATACCAGTCCCGGTATGTGAGCAATCAACAGCAACAGCAGTGGCTTGTGCAGTCATGTGCTACCGGCCCATGCCTGACCGTCCCCTGTCATCCTGCCTCCGCCTGTTCAGGCGCACAGCAGAAGAAGCACGGCGGGCATCCCCCCTCGGTGCTGCAACTGCTGCCACAGCCGCTGCCCCTGCCCCCTGCCTTCGTGAAGGTGGTTGAGCGACTTTTCAAAAAGGGTGCTGGCGGGGCTTGCAGGCGCACCGGGTGATCCTTTTGGCGGCGCACGCATTGACGTCAAAACTCTGGGTGAGGCTTTGTGCAGGGTTAGGGCCTTGGGTCAGGATAGGGGGACGTTATGCTGGGTCAGGATAGGGGGACGTTATGCTGGGAGGACACTGGGGTTGGGTCTTCCCAATGCTGGCTAGGGCATTAACGCAGGTGGCAGGGCAACAGGGCAGAGCCAAGGTCAGGCTCCCTTAGTTCCTGCATGTAGAGAGTATCCCACTGAAGGCAGAGGGCTGCTATGCCAGTTTGTGTGCTCCCATCTGTACATGGAGTTTACACACATGTCAGAGCAGCCAGCTGGCTTGCTGCTGCCTGCACTGGGGCTGTGATGATACGATGTTGGCACCAGTCTGCTACAGCGCTCACTGGTTGAGTGCCGCTGATGATTCAACTATTGGAGCTGTCTGAGCCTCTTGCCTCCACCACCATCACCTGGCATCACCCCCACTGCCACCCCTCCTGCCACCCCTGCGCCACAGTGCACAGCCCAAACCAGACTGGCTTCGACCACCAGGCACAGCTGCCACTGTCCATGCCAGCTACCTCTTCCTACCCAGCTGTACACCTGCTTAGTTTCGCTCTCACTATCCCGCGCCACAAGCCACGGCTTGCAGTACTCTGCCACCAGCCCATTGAGCACCTGGGGCTCTGTTGAGGCCAGCAGGTCACTGCCCTGCTTCACCCCTGACTTGGCCCCTTGGCTTGGGTGTGGTTGCAGGCTGGGCCGAAGCTTGCGTCCGCTCACGCGCCTACCAAGACCCCTTACACCCTACTGCCTTGCTGCCCCTCATCGACATGTGCAATCACTCCTTCCACCCCAACTGTGAAGTGCGGTTTGTGGAGGGGGGCAGCTACCACTCCTTGGTGGCCAAGCACAACATCGCAGCGGGTGATGCCCTGCTCATCAGCTATGGCCCCCATTCCAACGACGTCTTGCTCACGGACTACGGCTTCTTGCAGCCAGACAACCCTCATGATCGGATGTGGATGGGCGTCAGGCTGGACTTGTTCCAGGTGAGCTGCAGGGGCTCTGTGACTGACACTGGTTGACCCTGATGTGAGGATTGAATGGAGTTTGCTGATCGTGTCTGCCACCGGATAAGGTCGAGCTTGCACGCCTGTACGGCCCCGACCAGAAGTCCCTCTGGCGGAGCCGTGTGTTGGCCCAGCTGGGGCTGCAGGGGCCTGGAGCCATCCTGGAGTCAGCCCTGGGTGGCAGCCAGCTGGTGGACCCCCGCCTTGTGGCCGCCACGCGGGTCCTGCTGGCTCGAAGTGAAGCAGAGTTGCAGGTGAGGGAGCACTCGGTCAGGCCAGGCCCCTGGAAGGCCCTCCCACCTCCACCCCTAGGAGGCTCCTGCTGGCCTGAGGTCTTGGCTCTTCGGCCTGAGGTCACAAGGCTCACGGACTAATTGACGGACCCCAGCTTGGCTCAAGCCTTGCAACCCCTGCGTCCTGCTCTTGCCCCCATTTCCTTCACTGAGCAGGAGAACATTATGTCATGACATGTAGTGATGCTGATGACTTCGTGATGGAGCCCCACTCGCTCCTGGACACCTCCTGAGCCTTCAGCCTGTGACCATGGCAAACAGGCCTCTTAGTTGCCCTACGCAGCAAAATGAAGTTGGCGGCCTTTGAACCCACCACACCACCACTCCTGCAACCCAGTGCCTGTGAGGGGTATACACTATGATGATAATGGCGGTTGCCCACTTGACTTCTTGACCCAGTGATTGCTGTCAAGCTGCCAGCCTGTGCCCCACAACGTGCTGTGGTCGTATCGCAGGATGAGGATGCCATGTGTGGTGGTGCTGCAGGGGCGCAACATGGCAGAGCTGGGCTCGCTTGACTTGCCATTGAGCAGAGCCACTGAGGTCGCCACCCTTGAAACCCTGTCAAAAATGGCTGTAAAGAGCCTGTTTCGTTTTTCTACTACTTTACAGCAGGACCAGCTGATGCTCAACCAGACCCCGCCCCTTGCTGATGACTTACGCATGGCTACAGCCTACAGGGTGGAGAAGAAGAAGCTGCTGTCAGCAGTCATCCAGGGCCTAGAGGCTCGCATAGGAGGATAAGAGCCCGACCTCGTCTACGCCAAGCGCACCTGTCACAGGTAGCTCAAGCAAAGGTTTTGGCAAGGAGGAGTCAGCGGTTTCATGACCTTGGGCAGAACGTGTAGGGTACAGGCTGTGTGTGACTTGTAGTGGTGGGTTCACCTGATTGATTGTTGCAGTGCTGCATATGGCGACAACCAGTGATGGGTAATACGTGTATCGATACATGCGATACGAGGAGGATAGGTGGCTTACACCGCTTAAGCTGTCAGCCGTTAGGCTGCTAGGCCTCCCTCCCCCTCAAGGGGTTCGGGACTTTCTGAAACGCACTTCATAGCAAGGTGCACAAACAGAGGTGCACATGGGCTCAACATGAAGTCATGCAAGTTCTCATTATTGTTCTGTAAAATCATGGCAAACTCCGGCTGCTCCCTGATGGAACTCGTGGCAGTGCACTCAAAGATGAAATGCATGGCGTCATCCACTACCCCCTCTGTGCATCTGGTGCATGTGCGATCAATGAATGTAACCAGAAGCCGGCGATGCTGAGGCAGCTGAAGGACTTCTGCAGCATATTTTCCAAACCCAACTACCTGACCGTCTACAACCAGCTGCAACGGCACCTTGTGCGCAAACGGCACAGTAGTGTGCCCCCCCTTTTGAGCTGTCATCAGGTTACATAAGTAGGGATCGTCCCGACCCAGTGATGGGCCACGTATCGATACAGGTAATACAAGAAAATACACGAAAAAAGTCCCGCAGCCTATCTTGATGGCTAGGCAGGACGGCGACCCAGGAAAGCAAACCAGCCCCAAGTGGCAACATGTCACCTCAGCGAAGTTGCCCCACGGCCATAGCATGGCGTGCAACTATTGCCCCACGGCCATAGCATGGCGTGCAACTACTGCCACCCGCTAGCAGCAGGCCTGATCAACTAATTGCCATGCTTTCTTCTCCAGCAGTTGTGGCGTTGAGTAAGGAACAGAGTAATGTAGCGAAAAACTGGAAAGTCACAGTGGTCAGCTCACAACATGCCATTTTGTTAATGAGGGTCCCTTTTCCTGTGTGACTAGCGAGAGAGAGACGCACATTTCCCGCATTTGCAGCAATGTCGCTACATCACATGCCCAGCGATGGCCCTCCAACACCGCCTGCACCAACAAAGGCTCGCGGAGCGAGCCTGGCGGGCTGTAATGTGATTGTACTTCCGGCTGGATGCCAGGCGGAGTTCCCTCATTGGTGCCACTACTCACCACTAGAACAATCGATAGTGAGCAGCTGAGGTGTGTCCGCGCTCGCTTGCGCCGGCATGGCCTCACTCGCAAGAGTTAACGCGCCGCTTGCCAGTAGATGGGCAATAATTGCCAGTAGATGGGCAAAAATCGATCGCCGCGACCGACCTGGCGAGTACCGGGTACGAGTCAGGGACAGTCACCGCAGTAAATTTGATTCACGGTTCAAACCGATGTAATTGCACCCTCCACACACGCACGGAAACACACAAGGCTGGGGCGATACTTCGCCCGTGCTGGCCATGTCCCATGTTGAATGACTCATGTTTGATCCAACACAGCCCTCAAGTGCAACACAAGGTGAGATGCACAGTGGCTTGTCATTGTCCTGCATGTTCTGTACCTACGGCTTGAGCCGTGTAGAGAAGGTTCGTCATCACTGCTCATCCATTTCATGCTTGCCTACAGTGCTTGCCTATAGTGCCGGAGGGGCGCTGCTGCCCAGTCTGCTGCTTCACCAGCTGCCAGGTTGGAGAGGTGGCTCCTCCTGGCACGCTTGACTGCATGGGGCGTGATGCCCAGCTGCCAGGCCGTCCTCTTGATGCCATGCTGCTCAATGCCCCTGCCCATTGTCATGGCCAAGGCAGTGTTGAACGGCTGCTGTTGTGTTGTGCACTGTCCACCTGGGGCGGACTTGGTGCTGGCAAGCACAGGCCTGAGTGACTCCACTATGATGCCCCCCAGCACCTGGTCAGGGGTGGGTGGGACCAGGCCAGTAGCCAGACTGACCACGGACCGCATGCGGCGGTGCTGCTGCAGCTTGCCCAGCAGCTCTGCACTCTCCTCCACTGGGTACTGCTGAAACTCATCCAATAGCGGCTGCAGCCTGCGCTGCCAGGCTTGGGGGGAAATGCTGAGGGGCTGTGGCTGCTGCTGCTGCTGCTGCTGGAGCGAGCGCAATTCCCACACCGGCAACGGGGTGTTCCGTGCCCCTGAACCTGCTGCCCCTGCTCCTGCTGCCTCTACTGCAGCACTTAGCACAGCAGCCACTGCTGCCGCGGCAATAGCTGCTGCCGCTGCTTGGTGCTCATCCAACCTGCACAACATCAGCAATAGAGGACTATGAGGCTAGTGACAAGCATGACGGTAGTAGTAGTACAATTGCTGGTTGATGGTGGGGCCAGCACTCACTTTGCAGGTTGGGAGGGCAGTTGCTGCTGCTGCTCATCGGCCACCCGCAGCGTGGCAAATATGTTACTGGTAGTCAGCAACGCTGTGGGGGCTGCAGTGTGACCCCGTTGAGCTGTGACTCGTGTGGCCGAAGTATGCGCGGCTGGCTGCCATGCGTGCTCTTCATGGTGGGTGTAATGCTCACACAATTCTCCCACAAAGGCTGCCCAGCATGTGGCAGCGGGGGTGTTGTAAACCACTTGCTGGCTCCACCACACCTCTGCCCCCCCAGTGAGAAGCCCAGCAGCGTAGGGGACCCATTGAGGCACAGGCATGCGGCATGCGCTGAAGTACTCGGTCAGTGACCGCGCCCAGGCTCTCACAGCCAACCCAGTGGCTGTGCCCCCATGCAGAGGTGGTGGTGGCAGGCAGGAAGGGCTGGTTGGAAGTGGCTGGGCTGAGTTGAACTGAACTAGCCTGGGCTGAGGGGGAGAGGGCCCAGTTGCCAGCAGCAGGCGCTGGTGGCCCCCAACCACAGCTGAGTAGGGCAGCCCAGGGATGTGCAATGCAGGGGCCACAGTATGATGCCTGCACATGCACACATGCATCCCACAATGGTTTGAGTGGGAGGTTTGGTGGTGGGTGCTTGGGTGGGCATGCATGGGAACTGCGTACCCTGCTGGCAAAGAAGGCATGGGCGTGAGTGTGGTGTCCTGGCGTAGGCGCTTGAAGAGGGGTGGTGTTGTGCACCTTGTACATGGGTGGTTGTCCATGTGCTTGCCGAGCAGGGAGTTACTTTGAGGGTGGGCCGCAGTGCAGATGATGCAGGTCTGTTGCACCACCCTTTGCCTCACCGGTGCAGCGCTGGTGTCCTTGCGCAAGAGCATGGTGGATGGTCTGGGAGGGGGTGGTTGGTGCTGACAGCCTGCTGGTCTGCCGCCTCTTGCAGCTGCTGGATCACCTGTTGCAGCATGTGAAGCTGTTGTTGCACCTGGTGCTGCAGCTCCCTCAAGTGCAGGTCCGCCTGCTGCTGATCTAGCTGCTGTTGTTGCTCCCTCAGCTGTTGCTGCAGCTGCTGTTGTTGCCCTGTTAATTGCTGCTCCCACTGTCGCACTGCTGCCTGCTGCTTCACCACCAACACAGCAAGTTGCTGCTCCTTGCGTTGAAGCTCACTCCGCTGGAGGTCCTGGAGTTGTTGCTGCAGTTGTTGCAAGCGCTCCTTGTCAGCAAGCTGCTGCTCCCTGTGCTTCAGGTCTGTTTGCAGCTGGTGCAACTGCGCCTCAGCCTCATAAGCACCAGCATCAGCCTGGGCCTCAGCCTGGGCCTCAGCCTCGGCCTGGGCCTTAGCCTCGGCCTGGGCCTCAGCCTCAGCCTGTGACTGGGCTTCAGCTTCAGCGGCAACAGCCTGGGCCTTGGCTTCTGCCTCAGCAGCCCTGCGCTGTGCCATAACCTCACTCGCTTTCAGAGCATTGGCACACTTAGCCTTCACTCCCCTCTTCTTGTCAACCATGGCCTTCACTGGCCTGCACACCGGCAAACACAGTTATCAGCTCAGTTTCTGCACATTTTTGAATGATTCTTGCTGCTCGTGGTTGCTCGAGAGCCACAGGCATCAATGTATGGATATTATTGTGCGAGACTGCGATTCTGCAAATTGCACCTGGCAGCACCTGGCACCAAATTGCACCTGGCACCAAATTGCACCATCCGCCGTCGCGGTCACGCCTCCATCTTGGGAGAGGGTCTTGATGCGTGCTAGGACGCAGCAGCACTGTTGCGTGCTGACCTGAACATTGCAATGTCCAGTCCAAATGCGAAATTCAAGTCGAGCTGGGTCCAGGCTACCTATACCAGTCGCTAAGATTGCCTGCGAGGCTCCAGAACACGTCGCGTCTTGGGGGCCAGCCACCCGGCAAACCGCTGGGGCTGGCTGCACTCTAGTCAGGCCATCGCCAGCTCATCGCACCAATCGGCGCCCTTATCCGTGCAGAAATGAGTTAGATGTTATTTCTTGAGCCGTGGGGGTGCAGCCAATGGCGGGGGTGACCCTATGTCAACTGTCCTCTGTCTACTATTCCGCATATAGCTCTTGTTAACCAGTTAACTTGTGCGCTATTTACAACGTTCGCTATGAAGTGCCCAAGTAAGGTCGATCTTTAGATTTGAGGGCATGGACTTGCGCCATGTCACTTTACGTATTAACCATGCATCCCGGTGACGCTGTTGTGCACCCTTGCTTGAGCACATCCATCAAGTGCGTCGCACAAAGACTCTACGCGCATAATGGGGATTTGACCTAACACCCCACGGCTCGAGCGGTGTAGAGAAGGTCCCAAACCACCATCCTCACTCCTCATCCACGCCTGCGTACAAAATCTTGGAGCCAATATGCTACGTGGCTGTGTTGCCTGCTCTGGCCACCAGCGGCCACCTCACCTGAAGCCAGCAGGTAGCCCTTCACCCTTTCGCTTCTTTCCCTGCTGCGTCTGATCCCTACCCTGGGGTGCGAGTTTAGCCACACCGGGCCGCACCCCTGGCTGGACAGCGGCTGCCACCACACCCGCCGCCCTCACTGCGCCCTGCACCGCTTCCACCCCTCTCACCCTTTTAGCCCCGGCCACGCTCGCTGGCTGAGCTGCTGCAGATGCAGATGCCAATGGCATGCCAGCCCCACCCCCATGTGTGATGCTGCCCAACACAGCCCCTCCTCCTCCCTGCCCCACCCCGCTCCTCCCATCCCCTCTCCCATGCGCCCCAGCCGCCCCCCACCCCCCTCCACCCATCATGGACGCCACAGCGGCGGCGGCCGCCGCTGCCGCCACTCCTGCTGCCTCCTGACCAGGAGCCAGAGCCCTTGGTCCCCTACCACCCGCCTCGCCTTCCCGCGCCCCCACAGCAGCGCCGGCACCCAGCTGACCCAAAGTGTGTCCTTCCTGCCTGCCTGCTGCACCTGGACCACTGGCTGCAGGAGCAGAGGACTGCGGCACCATGGGGATGGGGATGGGTGGCAGGCTGACGGGCATGTCAGTCCGCTTAGTGTACTTCACCAGGGGCACTGTGCTGCCCTGCACACGTCAGTCACAGCAGAGGGATACACAGCAAACTGGGTGTGACATCACACTTGGCCACTTGCTGTCCATGCTGTTCATGGCTGCAGGTATCTTGATCTTATTGGGACAATGAGCAGGTGTGATTGGCTGGAGCGATTTGCAGAGCTTGGCAGCTCATGGCTGTGCTTGGTGTTTGTTGGCTGGCGGCTGTGAGAGTGGGCTGTGGGCCAGTACTGGCACAGTGGGTCCTGGAACTTACTGGGGCGCATAGCACGTTGGCCGTGGGCGCGGGTGCGTGGTGTGTGAAGTAAGGGTGGGCCAGGGCCTCCTCAGCGGTGATGCGGGCCACGGGGTCGTACTCCAGCATGCGGGCCAGCAGGTCCCAGGCCTCAGCTGGCAGCTGGCACTCAGCAGGGATCACACCTGCTAGGCCAGGGGCCGCAGTACGAGGTACTGCTGGACATTTTGCAGGGACTTCAGTGCCCAGTGCTATGTGTGCACCAGTGCTAGGCGGCTAGGCCACCAGGCCACCAGTGCTAGGCTGCTACCAGTGCTAGGCAGCCGGTGGAGGGTGCCAGCGCAGGGCAGGGGCTGCAAGGTGGCATGGTGGGGGTACCAGAAGACATGGTGGGCAGGTGGGCGGGCAGGCCGGCAGGGCTGCGGGGGGCTGGGATATCCTCCTTGTGGGTGTGAGATGTGTGAGGTGTGAGGCTGTGCACCCGCTGCAGCGTTGCCATCGTCAGCGTTGGTGTCACAACCATCCTCATCACCGTCATTGTCAGGGCCCTCAGCACCAGTGTAGTGCAGAAACACCACCCGCTGGCCAGCCATGCCTATTGTAGTCCATTCACTAGGAATGCATGGTGGCCTGGACCCCTGCCCAGTGTTGGGTGTGGGCCGCTTGTGAGCATGACCCTAACACTTCCATGCCTGCCACGCAAAGACCTGAACCAAGCTGATTGGACACACACACATACACACATCAAGGCCGCCGCCCAGATGCCTGCCCCACCTCTAGCCCAGCCCGGCAGCGCCTCCTTCATGCCCCTCACCACCTCCTTCTCCAGCTGCATCCTGGCCCACGCCACGTTGCCTCCACTCCTGCCACCGCCACCACCACCACCACCACCACCACCACCCGGCCCCCCTGGCTCAGGGCTAGTGTGGGGCTCTGCGGCAGGAGGGGGAGGCAGCGGGTGCTCTGGCTTGCGCACCCGCACGTTGTTGTTGTTGTTTGCCCAGTGCGGCAGGTGAGGCAGCTGGGGCCAGGTGGCTGTGTCCGGGTGACCCAACACCTTGAAGATCCTGCAACGCGCCAGAACAGGAGCACCTGACTACACTGAAACCTCCCTTGGCACCATAGCCAGACGGAAGAGGGCGGGGCAGGGGGAGAGGGCTCCCTGACTCCCGCCCACAGATGACAGCCTGAGCTAAGGTAGGGTGGTGCACACTCATTGCTCCTGTGGAGCCCTATGTGTGGCATAGGTTGCCCCTGGCATGAAAAGAGCTGCAAGGAGCAGGTGGACCTGGCTCCTGGACCTGCTGGATCTGCCAAGGTTGATGATCAGGGTTAGTGAAGCAGGCCAGTGTCGCGCGGTGGAGGGCGGCCAGCAGGCCTGCTGCATTAGTCATGCATGGAGCACATCGTCTTGGGGAGCGGGTCACACAGTTCATAGACTACAGGCCACACCGATCACTGGCAGCAGTTGGCACCAAGCGCCTTGAGGGGTGCATATGGCGGCTAAGGCGGTGGCGGCAGTGACCTTACCTGTCCACCTGATCTGACTGGAAGGGGTTGTTGGGCTTCAACTCTGTGCCCTGCATGCATCCAGGCAAGATTGTGCAAGGTCGGTAGGCTTGCTCCTGGCAGCCTTCCCCACACAGCATACAATCACTTGCATAGCATATGCAGCCAGGGCACCGCCTGCCATCCCTGCTGCTTCCCACAAGAGGCAAAAAACAAAGATGCCACTTATTTTTTGCCCTTTACCCCCAGTCTCTGTTGATGCCATATTTAGCAGCAACACAGGCCTGCCTTTATGCAGTCGAGGTGTGCAGTCTAGGCGCGATCACAGCGGCCCCCCTCGGCCCTAGTGGCACACATGGCAGTGACTGGGGTGGGGCAGTCAGGATTCCAGAGCGAACCCCTGACCCAGACTCTGGAGGCTCAGAGGCTGGGCAAGGGTATAGTTTGCCATCAGGTCCAGGATCAGGTTCAGGAACAGCACGGAACCTGGTTCAGGATTAGGGCCAGGGTCTGGGTGCGGTTAGGGTGCCTGGCCCAGAAGCTGGCATTGCACCGGCTGTGGCCAGGCTGCTGACCTGGAACAGCGGCCGCAGGGTGCAGAGCTCAGCCAGGATGCAGCCCGCGGCCCACACGTCCACTGCCCGAGTGTAGTGCCGCGCCCCCAGCAGCAGCTCAGGTGCGCGATACCTGCAAGACCCGCGGTGCCAGCTGCTGGCCTGAGAACAGGAAACGCAGGAAATACAGCCCTGGAATGCTAACACGGCGTGCATCAAGGGCGTAGCTCCTGCCTGGGGTGCAGCCTGCTCTCGGCATGACCCCAACATGGGGAGGTACACTTAAGCCCCAACCCCCCTCCCTTGCCCTGAGGCTGTAGCTGCAGGCCTCCTTAGGCCCCACCGCTGCCTTGGCTGAGCTACAGCCAGGCAACACAATGCTTGTGTAAGGCACACTGTGACAAAGCACCCAGACACTGCGCCCTACCCTGTTTCATCTACCGCCATGCTGGCCATGCATGCTGATGCAGCCCCGGCTGCCAGGCCTCCGCCACTGTCGCTGCCATCAAGCTTGCATGCTGCTCTCAAGGGCTGGACTTCCAGCCCAACCACAAGCGTTGATTCGACCCGATCCTAAACATTCAAGCCTTGACTCAGCCAGCAGCCCATAGAGAGAGGCAGAGGCTCGTTGGCTTCAGTCAGCGCCTGGCCTGTGTGGCTGACCCTGGCCAGGTGCTGCTGCCCTCCGCACCAGATGGTGACTACGATGCCGTTCTCTGCCAGGGACCTCAGCGGCGCCTGGAAGATGCGTGCCAGCCCAAAGTCTGCCACCCGCACGCGGCCCTGGCTGTCTGGGTCGCTGTCGTCGTGGGCCATGACCAGCACGTTGGAGGGCTGGGCTTGCGAGCATCAACACAGCGGGCCACCTCAAATGCGATGACATCATCATCAGCAGCAGCAGCAGCAGCTGGACGGGCATCAAGTACATCATGCATGGCAGTAGCAGCAGCTACTGGTGGATGTGTGGCAGGCAGCAGCCACCCCAGAAATCCACCAAAAAGGCAAGCGTGGGATGGCTGTAACCTGGTCACACAGTGAGTTGTACTTTGACACCGCAATGCTGGCATTGCTGACCTGCCAGACTATGATCCCCTGCCTGCTCTGGCTCCTGGATGCTCACCTTCAGGTCCCTGTGCATGATCCAGTTCTGATGCAAGTAGTTCAACCCGTTCAACAGCTGCCACATCACACTCTTTACAGTGTGATGGTGCATCAAGCCTGCATGGGGCAAGCAAGCTATTGCTGAGACAACTGCTTACATGTCAAAGAGCTGGGCCGCTCTAAGGCAAGGTGCTATTGTAGGTGCCTGTTTTGCAGTCGTGCAGAGGAGCATGACTCAGTCAAGAGTGGGCCTAGCACCAACCGTAGGGGTTTATTGAGCGAGAATTGCGGTGCTCCCTGTGGAAGCGGATCATTTCATACAGGTCGTGTTCTGCATGCTCGAAGGCCAAGCACAAGGAAGCATCGGCTCGGCTGACGTGGACTGCCTCCAGACGCACGATGCTCTCGTGGCATAGCTCCCTTAGGAGCATGACCTCCCGGATGGCTGTGCAGGAGATGCCATCGCCCTCCTGTAGACATGTCAGTAGCAGCTGTGCTGGAAGGGGGGGCTACTGGCTGCACTTGTGCAACTTGGCAGTGGCAGGAGCGTTGAGCATTGATTGCCTTCTTACCCTCCCCTCCTTGATCTTTTTGATTGCAAGAGCACGGCCTGTTTCTTTGTTGTGAGCCAGGTAAACCCAGCCATACCTGAAAGGAACCAGACCAGAGTCAGGTCCTGCACAATTCGAGCAGCGTGAAGCAAACTTACGTGCCCTCGCCAATCTTCTTGCCACGCTCGTACGTCTGCCAGATGGAGTCCTGCTGCCCATTCTGCTGTTCACTCGCGACCTGCACGGATGCACTCCCACGCTTGAAACTTAGTGCTTGCTGCTCGGCGGTAGGCTGATGTTGTATTATCCCAGGCCTGCTTGGCCACATTTGCACCCCCCCTCTTTCGCGCCTCACCCTTGGACCGCAGGTTGGGGTGCAGGTCACGACCGACACATGACCACGCGCCCCACTGGCCTACTGTCTTGGAGTGTATCTGGGCTGCACCTATTGCAAGGCGCCCATCCTGACTGCGGCACAGCCCGACTCCGACTGCCAGCCCGCGCGTGGGCCGAAGCAGGCATTACATACCATCGGCCAGTGTGCGTAACGCTTCAGTCAGGTGCGCGGGCCGCCATGCGCGCCGCTGATTGACGGTTGTGCTTGGTACTGGCTCGTCAGTATGGTGCAATGTGCTCTGTACAGGAAGTGGTACTTGGCGTATATTCTGCATCAGCGCCCTAACCCAGGGGTTGTCGGCAGCCGTGCCCGCCTTGGACCCTGTCGTAGTGCTGCCACCAGCTGGCCAGCTTCCATCCCAGCTCAGTGTTGATTGGGCCTCAGGAGGGATTAGTGGTGCCTACGTCAGCATCAAGCCAGTTGACCGCGTGCAAAACCTCCAAGAGGCATTGGTGAGCCCAACACCATCTCTGTGATGTGAACTGCTTGTCATTTGCCACCACACATCACCATCACGTCGCAATGACCTGGTGCCCTGCCAACATGGCTGCAGTTCAGTGTCCCAGCAAGCTTGCAACACCTGCCACGTCTGCGGCTGAAGCTGCACCAGCGCTTGCTCGTGCCCTCGTGCTTCCTTCACCTAGGGGTAAGGCTCGACACCCGCAGCTTGTAAGCGTCTGGAAGGTCAGGGTCAACTTCCCCGCAAATGGCATGACGGTCAAGATGCTGCTGCTGCTGTTTATGGTGACAGTGATCGCAAGTCCAGGTTGCACCAAGGCAGGGGTCAGAGCAAGGCTTGGTTCTTGAGGAAGAGGGAGCTATGGCGACCACCACCTGCTGTTGGCGTAGCATGGCTTGCCTTGCTCCTGCAGCATGCAGCCCTGCTAGCTCACCAAGCTGCTCTCCTGGGTGTTGGCTGCAGGGCAGCACTTGGGTCCAGCTGGTAGCGGTGGACGGCGCAGCCTGCCTACCCCTCCCAAGCTCCAGCTCACTCTGCCTCCTGCGCATCACCTCCGCCACTGTCATCACCGCTGCGCCCCCCTCAGCCTCTGTCCCCACACCCCTATTGAGCCACCAGCAGCCGGCTGGCCCCCTGCAGGCCGACAGCAGAGACCCCGCTGCAGCGACACCACACGCCACTCAGTCAGCACCGCCCCCTCCCACCCCTGCAGCCTCATCCCCGCAACCACCTGCTGCAACTGTAGGCGCCACAGCCGCCAACACAGCAACAGCCTCAGCAGAGGAGGAGGAGGAGGAAGACAAGGAGGACAGGGAGTCAGCTGGGCCAGGCTCAGGCGCTCTTAGGACCCCCTCGGGCCCCCGTGGCAAGGACAGGAAGGGGGACCAGTCCCAGCGCACAGGGCAGCACCAGCAAGGCCGCACAGCCCAGGCTGAGCAGCTGAGGCTAGGCCGGGCAGCAGGCATCAGAGGCGCTCCGCCTTCCCTCCCCTCTCACGAGCCCCAGGGTCAGCAGCAGGGTCAGGGACGCACAGGGTCAGCTCCGGGCCCAGCCAGAGGGACACAGCCAGGCAGTTCAGCCCAACTGCCCTCTGCTCTTGCCCAGGCACCAGGCCAGGGACGAGGCAAGGGCCGGGGCGGTGCAGGCAGAGCAGGTGCTCCTACCGGCAGTGCCGCCAGGGCCTCCCAGTTCCACCTCCTCAGCCTGCTGGACGATCCAGACGCCTGACGCTGCAGCCCCCCAGCTGGTCTTGCCAACAGTGACCACACCCAGCAAGGCCGCTGGGCAGGGATAACAGGGTCTGGCCTGGCTTGGCACCGTCCTTCCTGTGAGCCAGCGCTGCAGCCGTGGTGGCGTGTGAATTCTAGTGTCTCACCCCCTGTCGTGATGATGCAAGACAGCTGCCCTGCGGACAGCTTGGAGGACCGGGGGCTGGCAGCCACTGCCTTGCCACTGCCCGCGATGCAGGACCAGCTGTCAATTTCCTCGGTTGATCAGCTGTCAAGGTCTTCTGTAGGCCAGGCGCAGCAGCCAGCAGACCTGGCTGACCAGATGGCCCTCCTGGCCCTGGGTCGGGCTGTCAGCAGCGCTGCCTCCGTCTCATGCCAGGACACACCCAGCACACCACCGCTCCCTCAAGCCCCCCTACAGGCTGTCCCTGCACCACCTCGCCCCAGCAGCCCCGCCAACATGCAGCACTCTACCATCACTGCCACCCCTCATGGCGTTGGCACAACCAGTAGCAGCAGCAGCAACAGCAGCAGCAGCAGTGGCAGCCCTCCTGGTGTTGACCTTGGTGGCAGCCAGGCCAGGGGCGCGGTGGCGGGCATGGCTGCTGCCCATCAGGCCCTGCGTGAGCTGCTGAGCTGGCCTCAACTGTACGCAGCAGAGGGCGCGGCACTGGGCGTGCGGTGGCCACGGGGCCTGCTGCTGCACGGGCCGCCAGGCTGCGGCAAAACGCTGCTGGTGCGCAGTGTGGCAGGTGAGCCAGACCAGCTGGGGGCCAGATGGGCATGGGACCAGGTCAGGTAGTGGCAGGCAGCAGGGGTGTGGGCTGAACCAGGGAGCCTGCTGGCTGCCAGAGCACCCACAGCGGCCAGCTTGTGTTCCTATCCAACCCAGTCCTCTCCACAAGCTGCAGCTGCTGCTGTCTTGACCGCAAACTGTGACATGTCAACGACACTTTGAGGTGTTTTGTGCCCTGAACAATCCCAGATGCAGACCCTGACCCTGACCCCAACCATATCCCAGGCCTTGACCCTGACCCTGGCCTTGACCCTGACCCTGACCCTGACCCTGACCCTGACCCTGACCCTGACCCTGACCCTGACCCTGACCCTGACCCTGACCCTGACCCTGACCCTGACCCTGACCCTGACCCTGACCCTTGCTGCCATGCAGAGGAGGTGGGCGCCAAGCTGCACCTGCTGTCCCCCGCCCAGGTGTTTGGGTCATACCTGGGGGAGAGCGAGCGCCGCCTGCGCGCCGCCTTTGAGGCCGCAGCCAGGGACGCCCAGCAGGGGCACACCGCGCTGATGTTCCTGGATGAGGTGAGCTGAGGGCGAGACCTGGGCCAAGCCAGGCACGGCTGCGCAGGGTTGGCTGGGGTCTAAGTGGCATGAGTGTGGGTGGGCTGGGCTGGGCTGGGCTGGGCTGGACTTGGAGGTGGTGATGTTTTTGCCAACAGCGACGGCTGGGTAGCCTTCAAACTGGGCATCGCCCCGCTGACGCCTAGCGTGCAGTGGCCTGGGAGGGTCAATCCCTTGCTGCCCTAGGAGAGTCTACCAAAAACTGCTGCCATGCAGCCTGGTCATCAGTTTTTCCTTCACCCCCACCCCCACCCTCCCTCTGCCCCTCACCCCACCCTCACCCTGACCTCCCACTGCCACCTTTTCTCCTGCTGTGCACCAAGGCAGTCTGTAAGCTGCACAGGTGGACGCGCTGTGCCCCCGGAGGGATGCAAGCCGACCTCACGAGTCCCGGGTGGTGGCGCAGCTCCTCACACTCATGGACGGCGCAGCCTCAGCCGCCCAACACCCTGCCTGGGCCCCCACTCCCACCCCCTCAGGCGCTGGCGCTGCACACCCCCTCCTCCCACCTCGCCACGACTCACAAGCCTCTGCCACCTCAGCTGCCCCTCACCCTGCTCTATCAACACCTCACTCCATGGCTGCCGTAGCTGGTCTGCCCCACCCAGAATTCGATCCTGGTACTTCTCACCCCAATGCCCAACAAGGGACAGGGCAGCAGCTGCAGCACCTGGGCAGCACAGCAGAGGAGCAGTACTCTCTGAGTGAGGACGGGCGGCAGTGGGGCCCCTGGCTGCTTGCCCCAGCCCCCCCTGCTGCTGCCGCCCCTCACGGCCTGCCTGCTCATGGCGGCCCTGGCTTACCAGGGGCTGGCCACTCTTCCAACCCCACCTCCTTGCGCCATGGGCGGTTGGTGGTGGTTGCAGCTACCAACCGCCCCAACTCCCTGGACCCCGCCCTGCGGCGTCCGGGTAGACTAGACAGGGAGGTGGCTGTCAGTGTGCCCTCACCAGCTGATCGTGCCGCCATCCTCGCCTTGCACACAAAAGGAGTGAGACTGGCCCCAGGGTGTGACCTTGCCACAGTGGCAGCTGCCTGCCATGGCTACAGCGGGGCTGACCTGGCGGCCTTAGTGAGGGAGGCTGCCATGCACGCGCTGTACGGAGCAGCGGTGCAGCAGGGTCTGCTGCCACCGGGGTCCCAGGAGGGTCAGGGGGGTGGCCCAGGGAGGCAGGGGGGGCCGGGGGCCGTCCCATGGAAGTCAGCTGAAGCAGCAGTGCAGCCTGACTGCCTAGGGCCTGGGGGTGAGGCTGCTGATGAGTCACAGCGTCCAGCGCACAGTATGGAGGGTGGGGTCCTGGGCGAGGAAGGGAAGGGGGAGGGGGAGGGGGAGGTCCAGGTGGGGCTGGGGGGTGGTGGGGGCCGCGGGGGCCGGCAGGGTGGGGGCTGGGCAGGTGCGGCGCTGCAGGCTGAGGACTTCACAGCAGCCATGCGCAGGGTGGGACCCTCCATAGTGCGCGGCCTGGTGGCGGAGGGGCTGGACACACGGTGAGCCAGGGAAAGCGAAGGGTTGGAGCCAGCAGGGGGTGAGGGGGCAGGCAGGGGGTGAGGGGGCAGGCAGGGGGTGAGGGGGCAGGCAGGGGGTGAGGGGGCAGGCAGGGGGTGAGGGGGCAGGCAGGGGGTGAGGGGGCAGGCAGGGGGTGAGGGGGCAGGCAGGGGGTGAGGGGGCAGGCAGGGGGTGAGGGGGCAGGCAGGGGGTGTCAGAGGTTCAGGCGCCCTGCAGTGGCCGATCTCAATGCAGGGTTGAGGCCCAGGGGGTTGATGAGCTGCTGCTGTGGCTGCCTGGCAGAGCGTGGGTTGTGTGGGCACACAAGTGCTGGCCGTCACCGCTGGCATCAGTGTGCTGTGTGGCTAATCCTGACAGCCTGGGTCCAGGTGCTGCTGCTGGCAGCCGTGACGAGAGCTGTGCGGCTGGTGGGGTGCAGGTGGGGCGACATTGGTGGCCTGGAGGGAGTGAAGCTCAGGCTGCGGCAGGCGGTGGAGTGGCCCCTGCGCCATGCAGCTGCATTCACCAGGCTGGGCCTGAAGGCGCCCCGGGGGGTGCTGCTGTATGGCCCGCCGGGTGCGCCTGTGCCCTGCGCCCTGACTTGCAGCACACGCCACCAGGCTAGGCAGCACGTAGGACGTCCGCTGCTGGATGCAAGGGAGGCGTGGGGTCTGGGTGGTTGGCTTAACGGGACCCCTCACTGCCCTGCTCATACCATGCGCTGTTGTAGATGTTGCAGGGAGGCGGGGTGTTGGGCTGAACAGGACCCCTGCATGCCATGGTAACATACACAATGTGCCTTGCCTTGCTGTGCAACATAGCATCATGCTGCTTCAGCTGCCACTGGTTACAACCACCATGGTAGGTGCACCTTTGAAGGTGTTGCAGCTGCGCCACCTCCCTCCTGCACTGTTATCGCTGTGGCTGTGACTGCAGCTGCAGCGGGTGGCTGCTGCGGTGCTGCCTGTCACACCATGGCTTGCGGCTGCCATTGCCCTCCTGCACAGTGCGGTGGCTGAGGAGTGTTGCGGCTGGCACAGCTGGCGCCCTCCCTGATACTGCTGCTGTCCCTGACGCTCACCTGTGTTGCCCTGCAGGCTGCAGCAAGACCACGCTGGCCAGGGCAGCCGCCTGTGCATCCGGTGCCACCCTGCTGCCCCTCTCCTGTGCCCAGGTCTGACCCTGACCCTGATCATGCCTGCGCCCAGCCCTGTGCCCAGGTCTGACCCTGACCCCCACCAGGCCTGACCCTGCCCTGACCAGGCTCAACGTGCGCTGCTGCCTGCAGTGCCTGGGAATGCAGTTGGAAGCAGGAGGGTGATGCTTTGCCCTGTATGCTGCCTTGCCCCACATGCTGCCTTGCACTCACCCACATGTATGTGTGGCAAGGGGGGTGCTGCTGCTGACGAGGCTCCTGTTGTCCTCGTGACCGCAGCTGTTCAGCATGTATGTAGGCGAGGGGGAGGGCTTGCTGCGTGACCTGTTCAGCCGGGCACGCCAGGCCGCCCCCGCGCTGATCATGCTGGATGAGGTGGACGCCGTGGGCGGTGAGACATGCTGCGCCGCCCTGCCCTGCTGCTGGCCTGCCGGGGAAAGCAGCACACAGGCCTACCCTGCCTGCATGGTGGATCCACCACCACCTGCTGCTCCTAGTCCTCCTAGCCCTCCTAGTTCTCCTCCTCCCACCTCCCATTTCACACCTCACCACCCATGTGTCCTCGTCCTCCTCCCACCACCTTACCACCACATGCCCTCGTCCCTTGCCTCCCACCTCCCACCCACTAGGCCCTGGCTAGGTCATCACTGACGTGTCAGCAGGCTGTGCTGGTGCAGCATGGAAGTGCATGGGGCAGCAGCCTGCAGGTTGTGCAGCTGTGGCTGTGCAGCTGGTATCTGCGGCACCTGCCCCACACGCCCTCCACCCTGCATGCCCCCTGCCCCCTGCCCTACTGCCTATCTCTGCCCACAGCAAAACGAGGTGGCGAGCCAGGTCAGGCTGGAGGGGGCGAGTCCTCAGCGCGCTTGCTGTCCACGCTGCTGACAGAGATGGACGGCATGGAGCTTGCCACAGGTGCCTGCCCTGGGCCCTGCCAGCCCTGGCTGCCACCTTCCCCAGGCAGCCCAGCCACACACACACCAGCTGCTGCAGGCACCCAGCTGCTCACCAGCTTCCACTTGCCCTGGTCACAAATGTCTGCTGTGGCAAGCGAGGCACAACTGACCGTGGCCCTGGCGTCAGACCTGGGATGTGGTTACTGCAAAGCAGCTGTGTTGCTGGGCCTGTATTGCGAGGAGGGGAGGGCTGGTGGGACAGCCACTACACCCAGCTGATAGGGCGCACACAGCAGCAGCGCTGCTGGAGCTGCACACACCCAGATCAGCTGCTACACCTGCTATGGCCATGCCTGCCCCTGCCTGGCCCTGTGGTGGTGGTACTGGTGGTGGGATGGGAGGTATGGCTGGTGCAATCTCTCCTACCATGCTGACCTGCCCGCTCGCCCGCCTGCCCGCTCGCCCACCCCCTGCCTGCCCGCCTGCCCACCGACTGATTTACCAGCCGCCTGCTTGCCTGCCTGCCTGCCTGCCTGCCTGCTGGCACACGTTAGGTGTATTGGTGCTGGGGGCCACCAACAGGCCCCAGGCCATGGACGCGGCGCTGCTGCGGCCGGGGCGCTTTGACAGTTTGCTGTACGTGCCGCCCCCTGATGAAGCCGGCAGGCTGCAGGTGAGCCCAGCAGTCCCAACAGCAGGGCGGGGCGCAGGGCCACCACGGTCAGTCAAGCTCATCATCTCACTGCCAGGCATCCTGTGTGCCCTCCACACCCTCCACACCCCCTGCCTTGCTTCTGCCTGGCCAGTCGGCCTGCTGCAGTGCCTGCTGGGCTTCTCACACCATGCTCTGCACCTGGTGTGGTAGCCAGGCTTGCACACAGTAAGGATCCTGACATGGTCAGAACAGCTGCTCCGCCCCAGTACACCCAAGCACAAGAACCCAGTACAGCCAAGCACACAGCCATGGAATCATGAGGCGCCTGGTGGAACTATCGGGCTTAGCATAGGTGCTGGTCCTCGCCGAGCTGGCGCACGCACCTATCACAGCTCATAGGCTTCTGAGCACAGTGTTTGTGCTGAGTGCAAACATTAACACGTCAGGGGCAGGGTTCCCATTGCAGCACTATGATACGCAGTGATGCGCATTGCTGGCTTTCGCATGCTGTGCTGCAAGTGCCCAGGTGCTCCAGGTACACACACGCTGCATGCCCCTGGGGGCTGATGTGGACCTGGCAGCGGTCGCTGCCGACACGCAATTGTACACAGGTGGGGGGTTTTCACTGTTGTATGCTCATGTATGCTCCAGTGTTTTTTTTTTAACGCTATATATAGCGATCGCTATAAAAAGCGACATTTCAGAGGGCTCCGTGCGCTATGGATTGGACCCCTTGGGGACTGCGCTATAGCGCATCGCGTTATAAAAAGCGAACTTTGTACTGCAGCCGCAGCTCGGCTAAGAGCCGCAATTTGGATAAGCGCCGCAGTCCCGATGGCTGAGGGCCGTGCCCGCCGAGGGTATAGCGATGGTGCCTACTTACAAGCCAGGGCACACGGTAACAGCAACAGGTTTTAGGACAGCTGGCTCACTGGCGATCGCCCACTGTGGCTTACAAACCAAGGGCTCGATGCCTCAAACCAGTACAAGGCGCGCTGCGAACGCTGCAACAAGAGCTTCAACTGCAACTTGCATACCACCACCTGGTGCTGACCTGGGCTGGTGCTGACCTGAGCTGACAGCCTTCACCAATGTGGCAGGACCTGGCAGCTGCCTGGTGTACAACGGCTCTGGCCATTTGGCATTGCAGCCGCATGGGAGTGGCAGTATGATAGTGCAATCAGATGAGGCTGACAGTGACAGTGAGGATGAGGAGGAGGTAGGAAGCAGGCAGGCAGCAGCAGACATGGAGACAACATTTGGTGAGAATGAGGAGGAGGAGGAGGAAGGCAGTGAGCTAGGCAGTGAGCCGGTGCAGCTGTACGCCATCCCCCCAAAAGGGCGCCGGGCTGCTTTAGTGCCGACTTGTGACTTCCAGCAGCATGTCGACAGTGCCAAGCAGGAGCTGGCAGCAATAGCAGATGCTGTGGTACGTGACCTACACAACCGCTTCCTCCCACCGGAGCATGCCAAAGGACCGGCTGTTGTGTACGCCCACTACTGGGACAAGCAGCCCAGCGATGAAGACTTCCTTGAGCGCCTGGCCATTGTCAAGGCCCGGTACTGCATGGACGCGACCCTGGCTGACGGCCAATTGGCGCCAGCCTTGTTGGACCAGCTAAAGCTATCTGCCCAGCAATCAACATTTGTGGAAGTCATGCGCTGCCAAGCTGAACACCGTGTGGAGCTAAGCTCAGCAGCAGCCAACCCAGCCAAGGAGACCACCAAGCTGTGGCGCTACCTGGCTGGCCAACCCATCACTAAGGCTGACATCTTGGAGTACATCAAGCTGGCAGAGCTTGCTCTGGTCATGACACCAGGCTCAGTGGAGGAGGAGCGCATGTTCTCAGCCATGGCTTACCTCAAGGATGACACCCGCAACAGGCTGCAAGAGTGCCACTTGAATGTGTGCGCCCGTGTCTTCAGCAGCAATCAATTTGATTTTGACACATTCCCAGATGAGCGTGCCATTAGCAAGTGGCTGGATAACGCTGCTGTGTGTGGGCGCTACCCGCCTTTGATTGGGCCAATTGCTTTATTTTTTGTTGTGCGCTATGGGGCCCAATAGGGTCGCGCTATGAACATGACAGTCCCAATCTGAGCCATGACACTTTGTGCTATGAAATTGGAAAGAGGCCAAATGAAAAAAAAAACACTGGTATGCTCATGTATGCTCTCCGCTCCCTCCTGAGAATAGAAGAAAAATGAAAACCTGGGAGGAGAATGAAAGCGCTGAGTTGGGTCACGCACGGGGTGGCGAAGCTCTATAACTGCTTTGCGTCCTTCATTCCCTTGTTTGCCTGAGTTCATGGCTGAGAATGAGCCTCAGTGACTGGGAAGGTGTGGCATGGCTAGCATGTCTTTACTTGGTGCTTGGCTATGTGTCTATGCTGTTACTGAACCTAGGACGAGTAGGAAAGTCTCACGGGAATGGGACGCCCTGGCAGCTGTCTGTTGTGCGGCGTGCAGGTGCGGAGCTTGCGGGGATGTGTCGCGAGGCAGCCATGGAAGCTTTGCGGGAGGACCTGCACGGGGCTGCGGATGTTTGCGCCCGCCACTTCGCTACAGCGCGCCGGAATGCCCGCCCGCCCGCTCTGAACGCGACGATGCTGCTGACTTACGAGCACTGGGGGCGGCGTCAGGGCGACCGCAGCACCACGAGAGCCGCACCAGTCACTGGCGTCGTGACAAGTACAACCCAGGCTGTTGTGGGATCGCTGGGCTCCTTCGTGTAGCCGGAATAGGTGGCACGCGGTGTGGCTTGAGGGACGGCAAGTGTGGCGCTGCGGAGTCTGAACGTTCGCACTTGTTGCCTGGTGGGCTGCTGAGGGTGGTGCTTTGAGCCAAGAGGGCTGCCTGCCTGAACAAAGAGGAGCAGCGGGCTACACTCACAGCAGGCGGGCGCCAGCTGCTCACCTGGCTGGCACCCTGGCCCTGCATCTGACCTCTGCTTCCTCCCGCACCGCATCCTCCATGGCCTGACGGCTGGGCAGAGAACTGGGTGGCAAGCCGGGAAAAGTATGTGGAATGTTCGGAGTCTCATTTACCCACAGCCATGTTCAAGTCGTGTCCATTACCATAGATGCATCGATGCATAACTACGGTTAACCCTGCCCCTCACGCATTTGATGCCGCTACCTACCACTAGAACAACCGGCAGTGAGCGGCAGGAGCGTACCCAAGGCTAGGTACACAAGGCGTGCCCAGGCCGGGGCAGCAAGCGGCTGCATGACCGGCCAGCAGGAGCAGCAGCCTACTAGGGCAACGTAATGTGCACCCTCTTGCGCTGTGAGATAGCACCAGGCCGACAGCTCTACAGCAGGCTCAACATATAACATGAACATAATTTGTGAATAAGCGAGTACGAAAATCCAGCCACATGGATCACGCGACAGGACCGCGACAGGAAGCAGCTCCAGCTACACTGCCTCTTGCGACCTTCTAGTCACTCGTGCTTCCCGCCCAGATTAGAGTCTGGGGTTTTCGGTGCTATGGACCTAGCAGACGACCTGTTCGGCGACTTGCTGACACCATCACCCCGGCTGCCTGCCCACCAGCCGCTTGCGGTAGCTAAAAGTACGACCTTGGCAACGGGCACCGCACAGTCACGAAAGCCCGCTCCTCCCGTGCAGCAGCAGGCCCCCGATGTTTTCCACGTCGACAATGGGACGGACCAGGTCGCGCAAGATGCTGGGCTTACACAGGACATATCCCTGCGATCCCAGCCAGGGATCAGCAAGGAAGAGTTGCACGCAGCGGTGAGCGGTGCGGTCCAGGCAGCGCTGGATGCGACGTTTGGCAAGTTCGTGAAGAGTCTCCGCACAGTTCTGGAGGACCTGGGGAAGAGGGTCGACAGCCAAGGTGCGTGACCGCGCCTACGAATCCCATTGAGGTGCCCCGGCCATAGAAGCACGAAGCCCCAACGCTTCTCAAACCCGTCCTTCAGAACCCTCCTGGACCCGCACCCCTGCAGGAGCGGCCGTGTCCGAGCTGAGGGCAGTGATTGCTGAGGTGGAGGGCACCCTGGATTCTCACGCTGCCAACCAGCATGCCCGGTTCACAGCCTTGGACATGTCTGTGAAGGAAATTGACCGAGGCGTGCAAGCGCTGCGCGACAAGCAGGAGCTGCACGAGGCGCAGGCCATGCTGGCCAAGCTGGCTACGCAGGAGGAGCACAAGCCAGCCCCTTGCAGCAACCCTGCCCCGGCTGCACCTGTCCCAGTGCCTGCTGCCCTAGCAGCTTCCCCCCCAGCCACAGCCCCAGTCCAGCCTTCTGCCCCCTCAGCCCCCCCGACGCCAGCAGCACCCCAGCTACCTCCAGCTCCCCAGCTGCCACCGCCCTCTGCGGCCCCCTCCCCCTCGCCCACCCCTGCCCCTGCCCCTGCCCCTGCGCTGGCCCCACCCGCACCCCTGCCTGTGGCGGCAGCCCCTGCTGCCTATGCTGGCCAGGTGCCCCTGCAGCCAAGCCCCCAGCCTGTGCTGGCGCCGGCACCTGGGTCAGCCACGCAGATGTACGTGTCCACTGTGGGCCATGACCTGCACCACTACCCCCCGCAGCAGTACGCCTACCAACAGGTGAGGCTGGCGGGCGACTGCCTCTGTGTGGGGAGTATGCCTTAGTGTGACCTGGTGTACAGCCCAGCATGGCAATCAACGGTGAATAACCAGTGTGCAACCATAAGCACTTATCTTCAGCACTAGGGTCCAGCCGGCATGAGGGCAGGAGCGGTGGGCCTCAGCAGGCTGGATGGCAGTGGTTGCAAGCTTGGCCCGTGGAATGCTTGGTGCCTAGAGTGTGACGCAGGTGTGATACCTCTTTTTCACACACCGCATGCACGCTTATTGCATGTCATGTTGGGACTGCTGGTTGTGCTGGTTGTGCTGGTTGTGCATATAATGTTGGGTGGTGACGCCTGCCTGCCTGCAGGCCACTGCACCACAACAGCACATGGCACCTCCACCCCAGCAGCTGCAGCAGCCTACGCCCCTCCAGCAGCAGCAGCAGCAGCAGCAGCCACAAGGGCCCCCACAGGGACCTGATGCGCAGCAGGTGCATGCTGCCAGCCATGGACCTTACTCCATGTACTCCCCACACATGCATCAGGCACAGCAGCAGCAGCAGCAGCAGCCACCTAACCTTGCCAGCCATGGCAGCTATGGAGGCGCCCCCATGCAACCATATGGCATGGGTGAGTGCCTGCCCCTGAATAAACAGAACACAGCAGCTGCATGGTCTCACATGTAGCAGCCACCTGCATCATGCCTCCATGAGGCATGCAGAGTGCATGCCATGGCAGCAGGTACCTTCTGCCCGCCTGTTTAAGCTGCAAGCCCACCCCCCGGCCCCCAGCGAGCCCCTGTGTGACTTGCCTGGCCTGCAGGGGTACCTGGCCAAGGGCCCACCCACATGGGATCTGCCCCCCCTGCCCCCCGCCCCCAACCCAGCATGCCCATGCCTGGGCCCACCTACCCTCCTGGACCCACCTACCCCACCAACACAGCCCCCGCTTACCCCAGTCCCCCCATGGGCTCCAGCTACCCCCCCGCCCCTGTCTACCGCCAGCCCAGCATGGGGCAGCCCGCCCCTGCGCCCTCACAGCAAGGGCCTCCACCACAGGCTCGGCCCAACACCAGGTCAGCCGTAGACACACGGGCTGTGCCCACCTTGTGCTGCAGCCTGCCTGCTGTCACTTTGTGCTGCACCTGTCATGCAGCCTGCCTGCTGAGCTGGGGGGCCAGGGCCAGTGTGTGTGACCTGACTCATCTAGTGTGGCAGCGCACCGAGCTGCATAGATGTGGATCACATATGTTTCTGTCACCTCTTTGCACCCTTCCTCAACCACCCGCCCAACCACCTGCAAGTGCGAACGCGATGACAATAGCTGTGGCTGTTGATTCCTCTGGGTTGACTGAAGGTCAATGCGGCTGGACGACATCATTATGGACATCACCGCGATGGGCTTCGCCCGGGCGGACATCATGACAGTGATTGACAGCATACAGAAGGCAGGCCAGCCGGTGGACCTCAACGTGGTCATTGACCGCTTAATGAATGGTCGCTTCTGAGCAGCCAGGCAACTAGCCTCTGAAATAGGCGGGCAGATGAAGCATTTGGAAGCTTGGGCTAATCAGGGCTGGGTACCTCAAAGCATGCCAAGGCTTCTCATCAACGCCAGTTCGTCCGTGCGACATCGCAGCAAGATGGTAAAGGCATGCTGCTTACCTGACGTTTTGCCAGCATCAAAGAGCGTTGGCCAGGCTAGTAGTTGCGGGTGCAGTATTAAGCTGTCAAGCCTGGTCGACAGCAGCAATGGAGCCTGGGTACAGCTGACTCAACTGGCTGACTCACCACCCGCAGGGTAGGCACCCACAGCCTCAGGCACATTGTTTGGACACAGTGCTTTTGGATTAGATCGGGGGCTCTTTCACTGACCTGTGGACTTGTTTTTATATGGGATGCATGCTTCTAGCTGCTAGCAGTATCGACTGCCAGTGCCGGCGCGTTGTGTTCTTGTAAATGTCAGTGTCACAAATGTTTTAGAAACCCAAGTTGCCCGAAAGGCCACCGCCCGTCTTAATGCACATCGCGTGATGGCTTAGAAGAAGCGGAAGGGCACCGACAAACATAAAAAGGGCCTAACAAAGAAACTGAAAGGTTCGTGTCCCTAGCCAACTGTGGGCTACGTGAGTTACGCATTGTGTAATAACCCGTCGCCCCTGTTGGTTCCATCGCAGCGTCTCGCTCGCCTCGAGGAAAGCAACGAGAGGCTCGGAGGGAAGGGTGGAAATCGAAGCGTCGCCAGGTGCGGGTCCGCCCCCGCCTTGTGTGTCCCCGCATTGTGTGTCGACACCGTGTGTCATATCCTAAAATACAGCTGTCAATTGTGCTGATTGTGCTTGCCTGCAGGTCATCAGAGTACCTGGTGGCGCAGTGCTCAGGGGTTGCGAATGTTAGAGATTACAGTCAAGCCATTCAATCGACTCTTCGTCACGGGTAGTGTGTTGTGTGTGACCCGGTAGGATTTAAGCAGGCACCTGCGTGAGGCACGACGGCACGGTCGTGCCCTCGCGCAGGTATGGTGTTGTTCTGCATGCTATGCATCTAGTTACAGCTTAGTCGCTCAACACTTGCATATACTTGTTCGTCTCTTTACATTTGTAACATTGGCACGGTCGTGCCCTCGCGCAGGTTATGGGCCCACCGCCCTCCTGAAGAGCAGAGCAACCGTTCCGTCAGCCCCCCGGTATCACAACCTCGGGTGACGATGAGTGCTGCGGCGCCAATGGCTGCTGCGGCAGCAGTGCAAACGCTGATGGGGCCGAACTACCCAGACTGGAGGTGGGACTGCACCCACGCACTGGCTCTTACCGGCTACTACGACGCCGTCTTTGGCGGTGCTGAGGCTTCCGAGGGAGCAGCACCGGCCACGCCCGCGGGCAACGGCACTCCAGCTGTACGCGTACAGCTAAGTACACCTTCTGAGAGTTCAGCGCCCGAGGGCGACAGATCAGTGCCCGCCAGATCAGTGCCCGGCACTCCGCAGACCTCTCCTCCCGTCTCAGCCGACCTAGACAGGCGCGCGCACGCCTTCATCAGCCTCACCCTCGATCGATCGCGCTACAGATTGCTGTGTGAGGCGCACCGCACGGCCCGCGGGCTGTGGGACGCGCTTGCGCGCATGCATACCCAGGAGCTGCTAGCCACGAGAGGCCCTGTTTTGGAGCAGATCACCCACCTTCGCATGACCCCCGAGCAGTCAGTGACAGACTACTGGCTGCATGCAGAGCAGCTGCACGCCACAGCCAACCAGTCTGGCAGCTTCAAAGACACCATGCACTTTGCTCTTCGTGGCCTGCCCTCAGATTATGACGTCATCACCAACCCTCTCCTCACCCAGAGACCTGAAGATGTTACCTTTGCTGCAGTGCTTCCCAAGCTGCAGATGCAAGAGCAGATCCTGCAAAGCCGTCGCTCCGCTGATGTGGCTCTCAGCGCCCACAGCAGCCCGGCCGGGCGTGGCAGATCTAGCAACCGCGGCCGGGGCCGTGGCCGTGGCCGGGGCCGTGGCACCAGCAGCAGTCCTGTGGATATGTCCAGGAGGGTCTGCTACAACTGCGGTGAGCCAGGCCACTACCAGGCTGACTGCCCTAGGCTGCAGCGCACCAGCGGCAGCCACACGCCGGCTGCACGCAGCCATGGCGCTCACCGAGCAAGCACTCCCCCAGCACGCAGCAGCAGCCCCAGCAGCACTCCTGTCCATCGTGTGCACCTGGCAAGCAGCTCCCGCACTATTGCCTTCACGGGTGTGTGTGCAGCAGCAACAGATCAGCTGCAAGGCGTGTGGCTGATTGACTCAGCCTGCAGCAAGCACATCACCCCGCGCGATGAGCTGCTGCATGATTATCAGCTGCTGCAGCCACCGCATCAGATTTTGTGTGCCAACAACAGCGTCATGGCAGCGCAGGGACAAGGCACAGTCAGGTTCAAGACAGAGGATGGGGAGTTCCAGCTGCAGCATGTGTTGCATGTGCCCGGGGCTTCCTCCAGCCTGCTGTCCCTTGGCAGGGCTGTGAGGGCTGGCATCATGCCCAAGTTCAGCAAGGCGGGCTGTCAGCTCACTGCTCCCCACATGGCACCTCTGACCAGCAAACTGCAGGGGGACCTGTTTGTCATTGATCAGCAGCCCATCCCAGTGCTAGACAGCCCAGGCAGCCTGTGCATGGCTGCACGCATGGCGCAGTCACCGCTGCTGTGGCACTACCGCTTTGCCCACTCCAGCTGCCGCAGGCTGGCCAACATGGTCAGGCACAGCATGGTGCTTGGCATAGACGTCAGCGCTGCAGAGTTTGAAAAGCATGACAGCAGCAGCACACTGTGCGAACCATGCATCATGGGCAAGCAGCATAGGTGGGTAGAGCCGCAGGTTATGGGCCCAGCATGCGGGTCTCAGCAGGCCTGCGCAGCAGGTGCTGGAGCTCGTGCACTCAGATGTGTGCGGGCCCATGGAGGTGGCCGCACTTGACGGCAGCCTGTACTATGTCAGCCTGCTGGATGATTACAGCAAGCTCTTAGCAGTGACGCTAATCAAGCAGAAGTCAGACGCAGCTGCAGCCATCATTGACATGGTGACAGCTCTGGAGCGGCAGACTGGCAGCAAGCTGAAAGCGTTGAGGTCGGACAGGGGTGGAGAGTACACAGGGGGAGAGCTGCAGCGCTGGATGCGCACGCAAGGGGTTGTGCATCAGATGACAGCACCATACAGCCCTGAGATGAACGGCAGCGCTGAGCGCGTGAACCGCACAGTTCTCAACATGGTCAGGACCATGATGGATGCAGTATCAGCCCCAAAGCTGCTGTGGGGAGAAGCAGCCAAGGCAGCAGCCATGATACACAACGTCAGCTCAGTGGCAGGGCAGCCCAGCACCCCGTGGGAGGTGGCCTTCAAGGTCAAGCCAGATGTGGCACACCTCAGGGTGTGGGGTGCCCCGGCCTACATCCATGAGCCAGAGCAGCTGCGCCGTAAGCTAGACAGCAAGGCAGCCAAGGGTATCTTTGTGGGGTATGAAGTGGGATGCAAGAGTTTCAGGGTGCTGGTGGAGGGCAGGATCAGAGTCAGCAAGAGTGTGGTGGTGGATGAGGCAGCCGTGCTCCCTCGCACGGCACCGGCGGCAGCAGTGGATGATGAGCCAGAGGCACCAGCTGAGGTGGCTGCGCCCACTCCCGTGGGTGCAGCCAGTGGGGGAACAGGTGCTGGTGCCAGTGGGGGTCCTTCAGGTCCTGGACCTTGCCCTTCAGTAGCCGGTGGGGGTGCAACCCCCGCTGCCCCAGCAGCAGCCAGTGGGGGTGCAGCCTCCGCTGACGCGGCAGCAGCAAGGACAGCCAGCAAGGTTCCAGCAGCACCAGCAGCTGCGGGCTGTGACGCAGAGCGCTCAGCGCCAGCAGCTGCGCCAGCAGCCGAGAAACCCTACAACCTGCGCCCCAGGCCCACAAAGCCCAGCAAGTCAGTGAGCTTCAGTGACACCGTCAGCCTGTGTTTCTTGGGCAGTGACAGCAGTGGGGGCAGCAGCAGCAGCAGCATTGACCCGCAGTCCTATGAGGAGGCCATGGCACGCCCAGATGCAGCAGATTGGTTGCGCGCCATGAACAAAGAGATGGCCTGCCAGCAGGCCAACCAGACCTGGCAGCTAGTGAAGCAGCAGGGATGGATGAGGGTACTACCAGGCAGATGGGTATTCAAAACAAAGAGGGGTGCTGATAGCAGCATCCTGAAGCACAAGGCCAGATTTGTTATCAAGGGCTACAGGCAGGTGGAAGGGGTTGACTTTGACGACAGCTTCGCCCCGGTTGTCACGCAGGGTACCCAGCGGGTGTTGCTCAGTGTGGCAGCAGCTAGGGGTTGGGAGCTGCAGCAGCTGGATGTAGAGACAGCTTTCCTCAACGCCCCAGTAGATGAGGGCAGGCTGGTGTACTGCCAGCAGCCTCCAGGCTTTGAGACAGGCCAGGGGCTGGTGTGCCAGCTGGACAAGGCCGTGTATGGCCTACGCCAGGCCCCACGGGCCTGGTACCAGCATCTGACTCAACAGCTGGGTCTGATTGGCTTCACAGCCTCAGCAGCAGACCCCTGCTTATTCAGCCTGCGCAGCGGCAAGCAGCCTGTGGTGCACCTCATGGTGTATGTTGATGACATCATCCTTGCCTCTCCCAGCAGCACAGCTATCGCAGCAGTCAAGCAACAGCTGCAGCAGGTCTTTAGCCTGCATGACCTCGGGCCAGCGGCCAGCTTCCTAGGTATGCGCATCACGCGTGACCTGGAGGCTGGCACACTCAAGCTGGATCAGCAGCAGTACATTGAGCAGCTGCTGGACAGGTTCAGCATGACAGCTGCAAACGGCAGGGTTTTGCCCATGACCCCAGGCACACGCTTGGTCAAGGAGGGCAGCCCGCTGGACAGCAGCAGCGCACACCGCTACCGGGAGCTGGTGGGGGCGTTACTCTATGCCTCCACATGCACTCGACCTGACATTGCCTTTGCAGTGGGACAGCTTTCCCGTTTCATGCAGGCACCCACTCAGCAGCACCAGCAGGTGGCCTTTGGCCTACTGCGCTACCTCAAGCGCACCGCCGAGATGGGTCTGGTGTACAGCCGCAGCAGCAGTCCCCAGCTGCAAGGGTATGTGGATGCAGATTATGCGGGGGATCCTGACAGCATGCGCAGCACCACCGGCAACGTCTTTGTGCTCAATGGCGCTGCTGTCACATGGCGCAGCAAGCTGCAGACTACAGTGGCAGCGTCAACTACAGAAGCAGAGTACCAAGCAGCAGCAGCTGGCACCAAGGAGGCGCTATTCTTACGCAAGCTGCTGCATGAGCTGGACGCCGGCTGTGACCCAATCCCCATTCTGTGTGACAACCAAGGGGCCGTGGCACTCATCAAGAACCCCGTCGAGTCACACCGCAGCAGGCACATAGCTGTAGCTCATCACATCTCACGGGAGCGCATGGTGAGGGGTGAGGTGGTGTTCTCGCACTGTCCCTCTGCTGAGATGGTGGCAGATGCCCTTACCAAGCCTTTGTCAGCTCAGCTGTTTGAGGCATGCGTTCGTGGCATGGGGGTGGGCTGAACACCGCACATGGGATGAAGCATGATTGACATGACATGTGTGATGGTGTGCCTTCTACTTGATGGCAGAACCTGCCACCATTGCACTTTGCTTGCACTTGTATACATTTGAGCATGACTGCATGCACATGTACATTATAGCACAAGCACGGCATATGCAGAGACACGCATGCTGCATGGACATACTTTTCTGTGTTAGCATGACTTTGCATGAGGTATGGCTTTCCTGAGTGGGGGTGTTAGAGATTACAGTCAAGCCATTCAATCGACTCTTCGTCACGGGTAGTGTGTTGTGTGTGACCCGGTAGGATTTAAGCAGGCACCTGCGTGAGGCACGACGGCACGGTCGTGCCCTCGCGCAGGTATGGTGTTGTTCTGCATGCTATGCATCTAGTTACAGCTTAGTCGCTCAACACTTGCATATACTTGTTCGTCTCTTTACATTTGTAACATTGGCACGGTCGTGCCCTCGCGCAGCGAAGACTATTTTGGCGCACCTCCAGCAGCGGGCTGAGGTACATTCTCAACTCCGTGTAATTGCTTCGCTTTTTAGTTTGCGGATCTTTCTGACCAGTCTGGTGGAGAACCCCACCCCGGGTTTCCGCAGCGCCTCCATACCTCCAGCCGTGCAGCCACCCCAAGCCCTCATGCAGCCCCCTACCCCCACTCCCCCCTCGTGCCCCTGCCCAGCCAGCAACTGTTGACTGGGACTGTGGCTCTGAGCCAGGGTCAGACTGTGGCTATGTGCCTAGTTCTAATCGTGACTCTGACTCTGAGACAGATTGTGACTCTGAGCCTGAGTCACAGTCTGACTCGGAGCCAGAGTCACACTGCCAGAGTGAGCCAGAGTGACTCACAGTCAGAACCAGTCATGCAGCCCACCCCAAGGCGATGCAGTGCCGGCTGGCAGCCCTTGCACCCGCAGCACCCAGTGGGCCTCCTCTGCCCTGGAAAGTGAAGATCCGGTGATGCTGAGGCAGCTGAAGGACTTCTGCAGCACATTTGCCAAACCCAACTACCTGACCGTCTACAACCAGCTGCAGCGGCGCCTTGTGCGCAAACGGCACAGTAGTGTGCCCCCCCTTTGAGCTGTCATCAGGTCACATAAGTGCATGTTTGCCGTGTCAACTCCAGACTATGGCCCTCAGCATTGCACCCCCCCCCCCCCCCACTCCCACCTACATGCGGCAAAGAGGCTGGGCTGGGCTGGGCTGGGCTGGGCTGGGCTGGGCTGGGCTGGGCTGGGCTGGGCTGGGCTGGGCTGGGCTGGGCTGGGCTGGGCTGGGCTGGGCTGGGCTGGGCTGGGCTGGGCTGGGCTGGGCTGGGCTGGGCTGGGCTGGGCTGGGCTGGGCTGGGCTGGGCTGGGCTGGGCTGGGCTGGGCTGGGCTGGGCTGGGCTGGGCTGGGCTGGGCTGGGCTGGGCTGGGCTGGGCTGGGCTGGGCTGGGCTGGGCTGGGCTGGGCTGGGCTGGGCTGGGCTGGGCTGGGCTGGGCTGGGCTGGGCTGGGCTGGGCTGGGCTGGGCTGGGCTGGGCTGGGCTGGGCTGGGCTGGGCTGGGCTGGGCTGGGCTGGGCTGGGCTGGGCTGGGCTGGGCTGGGCTGCATCGGAAGCACTGGAGAGAGCAGCGCATAGCAAAACCATCGAAAGAATTGATAAAACGCGGCAAGGGTCGTGACCGAACACAGGCTGTGAGTTCCCACTACTAGCTCGAGCTCAACCCTGAGCTCTTGGTCGAGAGGTTGACTTCAGGCACGGCGGGACATCTGAGGCGGACTGAGAGAGGTTAAGCCCGGTGGACTCGATTAGTAACGGGCATATGTATGTACTGCGTGAGCAGTGGGTGCGAGACGCAGTTCGTGCTGATCGATCTCCTCGAAGTGCACTATACTGACCTATTTCTAGCCCAATTTCTGCAATTCCAGACCATCAGTGACAGCCACAGTGATGACCACATCAAGTCCGGGCACCATGCAACATTCACTTCACTGCTAGCCTTCCTGCGTGAACAGTACCCTGAGCCCTGAGAATCGATAGGCCAACTAAAGCACTTTCAAATTGAGTAACGCCATCACAACAAATCCCACGCCGTGAACACAAGCTCACCCTCGCATAGCTCAAGCACGCAAAAATGGCAGCTTTGTTGAAGCGCGGCGCAGCTCTGCCTCTGGTACGATATCAATCCTTCTAATCTCAGCCTGGATACCGCCGCTGACACTGCTGTTCTCTTCACCTGCGTCGCAGCGTTCCGCGCAACAGCAGCGCCCCTGTAGCCGGCCGGTCACAGGTAGTGGACAGCAGCTTGCCAAGAATTACGAGGCTGAGACAAACTCAGCCTGGTCCTTTGTGCGTCTGCACTCAGGCCCTTGCGCAGTATCACGATGCGCTCCAGGGTGCACTCAGGTGAGCTGGTATCTGCCTTGGCCGCTCTGCCCCGGTGTCAAGTCCTGCACCGCACAGCTGGAACCGTGCCAATGTCTGCAGCGTGCTTCCGTGCGAGCTGCTGCCGCGATGACTATGCCCATCACGGAGATGAGCGACACGGAGCGTGCGTCCTACGCTGCCGAGCTTGGCTACAACACTGTGGGCCGGGAGCTGCCCGACAACGTGTCCCTCACAGACATCGTGAAGACAATGCCGCCTGAGGTGGGCCTGCGGCTGCACTTAAGCACCAGTGGAAGATCAACTGCGGAACTAATTGCTCATTGCTCCGCTCTGCCGCGCAGGTGTTTGAGCTGGACCACGGCAAGGCGTGGAGGGCGGTGCTGACTAGCATCGTGTCGTTCTCTGCCAGCCTGTATCTCATCTCGATTTCACCCTGGTACCTCCTTCCACTAGCCTGGGCCCTGTCGGGCACAGCATTCACGGGGGTGAGTAGACCTGCCTGCCTGCCTGCCTGCCTGCGCACCCAGGAAGAGCAGTCTTACATTATGTGTTTAAGTTGCAATAAACAATGAAAATGTAGTGCAATGCAGCACCAACAACAGCACATGGTTTTGAGTGCTCAATTTGTTGGACGCTCTTATTCTCCCTTTGACCTGCCCTGGTATGCCTGTTGTACTCTTTTGCACATGGTAGTGTGCTAGCCTGCGTGCCTGCTTGCTTGCCCATGCAGTGGTTTGTGATTGGCCATGACTGCGGTCACCGCAGCTTCCACAAGAACAATCTTGTCGAGGACATTGTGGGCACCCTGATGTTCATGCCCCTCATCTTCCCCTTTGAGCCATGGCGCATCAAGCACAACCACCACCACGCTCACACCAACAAGTGCGTACAACAAGTGCAGCAAAGCAGGGAGATACTGATGGCGACAGATGGCTTCAGACCCCCTGCAAGCTAGCTGGACTGGCCTGCCTGCTGATCTGCTAGACAGTACTGCCTGGCCTGCTGCCTGCACAGCCAGGCTGGCAGCCAGCTGCCCTGTGTTGCTAGCCCTGAGACCCATCAGCCCCTACAGCTAGCTGCTCGATTGATGGCTCCTGCTTGACAGCCCATTTGTTTGTTGGAGTAACGCTCTTGCATGTGTTGCTCAGGCTGGTGGAAGACACTGCCTGGCACCCGGTGAGGGAGGCGGAGGCTGAGAAGATGGAGGGTGTGGCTGCTGCCCTGGTCAAGCTGTTCCTGGGCAGCCCACTCAAGCTGTGGGCTAGTGTGGGGCACTGGGCCATCTGGCACTTTGACCTCAACAAGTACACTCAGAAGCAGCGCCCACGGGTGAGTGGAGCAGACAGGGGTGGGCTGCAGGGGCAACCCAGGCCAGGCATCGGATGATGCTAGCTCTGGGATGGGCTGCTGGCCAGTCAGTTAGTTGGGGCTGTGTTTGACATAGCATCAGACTGCCACAGCTTGCTCCTGGTAGGTTGGCAATGAAAGTGGCAAAAGCTCTTGCAAGTTGCAGGAGTGGGGGGCCTACAACAGCCTTTGGCAAACTGTCAGCAGGGCTTGCCACTGCGTTATCCAGAGACATCCTTTGGCAGCTTAGGGAGCAGAACTGCTGTGCATTTCTCATTCTGGGAAGGGTGTTAGGCTGGGCTGCGAGCCGCTGCAGTGTACAGGTGGATGCATCCGCCAAACTGCCCAGCCCTGAGTCATGACACCCCTCTGTGCTCTTCATGTTGCGCAGGTGTTGGTCAGCTTGGCTGCCTGCGCTCTGTTTGCATTTGGCGCCCTGCCCACCCTGGCGTACTACACAGGCATGTGAGTGGCTAGTCAGCACTGAGGCTGAGGCTGATTGAGGCAATGTATTCTCTCTATGCCTCGACCGCTGTCTGGCCTGTGATGCGTGAATGACCACTGCACTACTCATGCACACTGAAACCTAGTAGAGCATTGGAAGTGTGCAGGCATCCCTTCCATGGGGTGTGACTGGAGACTACCTGCTGTCTACGGCGCCCATGCTGTCAGCCATGTCATGCTGACGAGAGCTGTTGCCCCTGGTTGTTGACGTCTCTGGCCTGTGATGTGATGCTGTGCAGCTGGGGTGTGGTCAAGTACTGGCTGATGCCATGGCTGGGCTACCACTTCTGGATGTCCACCTTCACAGTCATTCACCACACAGCGCCCCACATCCCCTTCAAGCCTGCTGAGGAGTGGAATGCAGCCAAGGCTCAGCTGTCCGGCACAGTGCACTGCGACTTCCCAGGCTGGTGGGTGCTCTCACACACAGTGCAGGCAGGCAGGTAGGCAGGCAAGCAAGGGAGGGGCCACCTGGTGTCATTTTGCCCATGATCAGCAGCAGTAGTGCATGGTGTTCACTGATGTCCAGATGTGTCAAGGTGCATGGTGTCGTCTTGCTGCAGTCCCCTGGCTCTAGTCCATGGATCTGCTCCCCTGAGCTGATGCGGAACCCTGCCTACAAGCAATGAGGTCTCACTTCTGTGCATGCATGCTGTTCTGGCGCAGGGTGGACTTCCTGACCCATGACATCAGCTGGCATGTGCCCCACCACGTGAGCTCCAAGATTCCCTGGTACAACTTGAGGGCAGCCACCCGCAGCCTGCGCGCCAACTGGGGCCAGTACATGACGGAGGGCACCTTCAACTGGCGCATGATGAAGAACATCTTCACTGAGTGCCATGTGTATGACGCCCAGAACAACTACAAGCCCTTTGACTTCAAGCAGGAGGAGCCCTTTTTTGCGCTGCAGCGAAGATGGCTACCCAATGGCATGTAGGCTGGTGATGGTGATGGGAAGGTCGGCAGCTTGGAACCAGCAGCTGGGTGAGCGGTTTCAGCCTTGGAGCTCTGGGTGTTTGTTCTAGCCAGTTGTAGGGTGGCCATCAAGGAGTGAGGTGAACAGCATCGGAGTGGCAGTAGGGGCGTGGCACAAGCCACTGTTGTATGGTATGGCCAGCTTGTTGGGGGTTGTATGATGGCAATAAGCTAGGTCAGGAGGCAACAGAGGGGTGGTGGTGGTTGAAAGTGGCGTGTCTGTCTTTATGCTGCCGAAAGGTGGGGTGAAGGTGAGGGACTTGTTACCATGCATCTTGACTTGATTTCAGGAAGGCTGTGCAGTGTGTTGTATGGGCGAGCTTCGGGGTTCCAGCCCATCAACAGCAACCTGGGTACAGTGTTGGTTTCAGACGTGATGGTTTGAAGAGAGTAAGAGAGGAGTGAGCGAGATTCGTCGGAACAGAGTGTAATGGTGTTGGCTACGTTGATGATTAACTAGTTTGCACCGTTTGAACCGTCACTGAGCCGTCATCCTGCCAGGCCGCTTTTCACCTAGCTTCACCTAGCTTTTCACAATTGCTAGTGGAGCTTGTGGTTGGGCTGTCTGAGGCACCTTGGCAGTAGGCAAGAATGCTGGCGGGGGGCTGTGCACTTTGGAGGCTTGCCGTTCAGAGGTTTTACGGCAGAGGCTTGCCGTTCAGAGGTTTCAGAGGCTTGCCCTTTGGAGATGGCCTTAAGAGCTGCGAGAGTGAGTGACATCGCCTGCTGAATATAAGTAGGTACGCGCAGGTGTGAGCTGATATGAGTGTAGTGGCACAATGCCTCCGAGGAAGCGGCCCAGTACCGCGGATCAAGAGCCGCATCCGATTGAAAGCCCGCGAAAACAAGGTTCGTTCTTAGTCGTGGTGTGGTCCGCTGCAACTGTGCAGTCCAGCGAGCTCCGCGCTGCATACATCGCTACTATTCATGCCAGCGCAAGTCCTCGCACCCATCCAGGCAAGCAACGCGAGGGGTGGCGGGGCGGGCCGGGCCGGGCTGGGCCGGGCCGGTGGGGACGAGAGCCACGGTTTGTTACTCACGATGTTATAGGGACCGAAATGGGATTCGAAAGACTCTGATGGCGATCGTTGCATTTACTTAGGACACAGGATGGCATCGCATCAGGTGCACTGAGGGCAGTGTCGCATTATTGAATAGGTGAGCCCTCTCCCGGTCTCAGCCCTTTCCTTTCAAACTTGTACTCTAAGGGCGCTATTCCAATGGGGCGAGGCGAGGCGAGGCGAGGCTGCATGTGGCGTTTTTTTAATTTTGCGATTCCAATGCGGCGAGACAGGCGAGGCGAGGCGAGGTGTTCAAATTTTGGATCATTTCACTGCGTGCGCCCATCGCAATGGATTCCTCATCCGATGACATTCCGCCCAGCAGCAGCAGCGGCAGCAGTGGTAACAGTGAAGCTGCATGGACCCCTTTTAACGACCGCCGACCACCCCGCGCCTTGCGCATAGTCACGATGCTGCTGCCGCTGCCGTCGCTGGCAAAATGAAATTGAGCAGCTCTTGAGTAGGCTGGTTGTGTTTGTGCTTTAGCAAGGTGTTGGACGTGTGTTGATAATGATGCTCTGCGTTGGGCAGGCTATGTTGGGACTCTGCTAGGAGCAGGCTGTATGTGTAGGGTTGGCTGCATTTTTACAAGGTTGCAACACGACTCGTGTAGGCTGGTGCTCTGCAGCTATGATCTCTGCAGCATATTGCAGGTTGTGGTGCACTGTTGGGACTATGCTTGGAGCAGGTTATCCAGGTTAGCAGAACTCCAGGTTTGGTGACACCAAGTTCGCTATTCTTCCGTTAGCTGGGGTGGTGGCGTGGATGAAGGTGGCAAGCAGCGCACGTGTAGATAAACATTCTCCGCAAAGCTGCTCCGCAAAATGTTGCGTTAAAACTGCGGTTGAGGGACATCTGCCGTTGTCTCCTCCCAGTCGCCGCCTAAATTTATGGCTGTCTTTCCGTCCTCTTCTATTGCAGCTATGGCCAGGACTTCTTCCTGTTTTCCACTAGCTGCTGCTTTGTCGCTGCTGATGCTACGTTTTGCAACCTAGACATGCTGAGCATCGCGCAGCCACTCGCCACTCCCAGACTCGCCAAGCTGCCAGTTCTGGACAACAGTCACACCTCGCCTGTGACCTCGCCTCGCCTCCAGATAGATCACACCGTTGAATTTCTCCGCGGGGTTGAGAAATTGCTACCGTGTGGGAGGGAGAAATTGCCCCGACCCCTTCCTCAGGCGTTCTGCCGCACCCACTTCGTCGGCTTAATGTGGGATGTGCGGCATCTGCACCAGTGCGCCTCAATAGAGCAGATGGCAAACGTGTGACCGCTCACTGCGTTGAACCCCGCGTTGAACTTGGTAAGCTTGTGGGCCCTTCGCTGAGCCCCTCGCTGAGCTATCTGCGGCTGCTCCCCCCCACAGGGGGACCTTCCAACCGTCCAACCGCAGCCCACTCGCTCATCGGCACCACCTCTGCACGCACGCCTGCACCTTCCGCTACTGTTCTGCGGACAAGACAGCTGCGCAGCAGGGTAAAGCATGCCCACATCCTCTCCAGGAGCCTCAGCACCAGCAGCATCAGCACCAGGCAAGGCGCAGCAGGCGCAGTGGGCAAAGCAGCTGCTGGGCCAACGCTACGTCTGTAGCAGCTGCTGCGGATGTTGAGGATGGACTGCGGTCACAGCGGCCAACGCAGCTCGCGCAGTAAGACACGGTCGCTTCAACCCAGGTATGAGCTGCGTTGTGCCCCCAGTTGCTGTTGTACCCGCACATGCTATTGCTTGCTCAATGCACAGCTATGCGTTGCATTGCTTCACTCCTATGTGTGGCATCGTGATGGTTGTGGTGCTCCTCCACAGGTATGGCCACACAGAAGCGTACTGCCCGTGAGTAGACATTGCCTTACAAGGGGCAAGGGCATGTTGGCATCACAGCAGGAGCATGGGCCACAAGGGGCAGGGCCAGGTATGATGCGCAGCCGGGGCAGGTGCAGCAGGGGTAGGCAGACAGCATTGCAGGAGTACGCAGCAGGGACAGGCGCAGGCACATCATGGGTATGCGGGTTGCATGATGCTTGGGTAGGCAGGTGGTGGAGGGGCAGCAGCAACAGCCAGGCAGGACAACAGTATACACTCAGGGCTGCAGTGGCAAACGCAGCAGGGATAGACCATCAGAGAAGGGCATGCTTTGCGTATTGACAGGGAAGGATATGTCCATGCTTGTGCCTACTGGTGCTTGTGCAGATGCCCGCCCAAGGCGCATGATGTGATGGCGGCAGCAGTGGGGAAGGCGGTGCTAGCAGCAGCAGCAATGGTGGCAGCAGCGGAGGCAGCACAACAGGAGTAGGCCTTTGTAACAACGATGGCAAGCACAGAATGGCTAGGCAGGTAGTGTGGGACAGGGGCAAGCGGACAGCATACCAGAGGTAGGCAACCAGGACAGGCAGCAACAGTGGCAAAGGCGACAACGACATCAACAGGCATCGACAGCGGCAGTGGCGGCAACAGCGGCAGCAGCGGTGGCAGTGGCGGCAGCAGCAAGAGAAGTGTTGATACAAGTCAGCAATGTCAGCAATCTTTTAGAAATGTCCAGGTACACATGTCTCGTGCTAGCCTGTTCTTGTGCCTGCGTGTTCTTATCTGTGTGTCCCATCATGTGTGCCTATCTGTGTGTCTATGCCAATGCATTCCAGCATTCCCAGCACAGCACAGCATAGTCAGGAGCGGCAGCCAGGCGTTGTCGGGGTGTTTGGTCAGCCTGCCCACTTCTAGTCATGCATGTCCTTGTTTTGTTGATCACAAGCATGCCCCTTGCTTGCTGCAGGTGTAACAGCCACATAGCGACCCCTAGGACCCTTCCCCCTAACCCTACCCTATCCCATCACCAACACCTCCAAGTCTCCTACGCCCCCACTTCACCACTCCCCCTCACCTCCCCCCGGACATCGTGGTCCTCTCCCTACCCTACCCAGCAGCCAGGAGGAAGCCCTCTCTAGCCCCTCTTCTCCCTGCCCAATCTCATTCCTCTTCTTCCTCTCCTGCCTGCCCTGGCTGACCGCCTGCCGGCAAGTGGCTGACACCCAGCTCAGCCCAGCTGGCCTCCTGCCCCTTGGCTTCTTGCTCCTTCCCTCTGCTGTACCACCACCACCTTTGCAACCCGTCTACTTTCCCCCACCCCAGCGGGCAGCCTGGAGCCGGCGCTAGCAGTAGCCCTCTTCTCCCTCTTCTCCCTGCCCCTTCTCATTCGTCCCTTTCTAGCTAACCGCCTGCCGGCAAGTGGCTGACACCCAATACCCAGCCTAATCTCCTCCCTCATGTGCATGCCCCTTGGTTGCAGGTCTGATGGGCACCTCCCCCCCCCCCCCCTTTTCCCATTTCCCCCTTACCCGCCACAACACAGCCTCCGCCCGGGCTACCCGGGCTCAGCCCTACTGGCCTCCAGCCCCTTGGCCCCTTCCTTCTTCCTTCCGCTGTGGCACATGTGAAAACAATTGCGCTATGTATGTCTTGGGCTTCTTGACTTCCTTGCTGTGTGGACAGTAGCACCCACAGATGATGACGAGACATTGGGCTGCTTGGCTTGGTGATTGACATTGAAAAGGATTGGGGTGATGTGTGTCATGTCCCTGCCATGCATCATAACTTTGGCTCCTGTAAGATCATGTTGAGTATGCAACATCATGTTGATGCAAGCGTATGACACAAAGCCTTGAAGTCTCAATGATACCTAGTCTTCTAATGTTATAGTGGGAGGGTAGGATGTTTTGTGTAAAGCTGACAACCGGTTAGCGCATGGATGGCCCGCTTGTACGGATAACCCATCTTCGCACCGTTCTCGTGTTCTTGCCCTTGCTAGCAAAACGTGCCTTACCAAGCCTCAATGTAGTGCACTACTCACGAGACGCAAGTGATAGCAAGGTTTGCAGCTGCAATCCTGATACCCCTAGTGTCGCCCTCATGCACCGACCACATGCACACACTACATTGTTATGAATGCGTCTCCAGGACCTAGCTGTGTGTTGTTGACCATACAAGGGGCATAACACGCACCACACCCTAGCATGTGGCTGGATCACTGTCAGGCCTGCACTTGCTAGGCATGGCCGTGATGCATACATGCAAAGGGGGTATGTAGCAGGTGGCTACCACGTTTGCAGCATCAGCGCATCACCACGTGGTGGTGTTGTCCATACAAGGGGCATGTGGCGCACCACACCCTAGCATTAGGCTGGATCTGGTGAGCCTCCACTGTAGGTACCATCCGTGGTCCAGCTAGCTGTGACACATTGGGTGTGGATCACTGCCAGGCCTGCACTAGCTAAGCATGACCGTGATGCATACACGTGAGAACTTGCATGACTTCATGTTGAGCCCATGTGCACCTGTGTTTGTGCACCTTGCTTTGAAGAGCGTTACAGAAAGTCCCGAACCCCTAGAGGGGGAGGGCGGCCAAGCAGCCTAACGGCTGACGGCTTAAGCGGTGTAAGCCACCTATCATACATGCAAAGGGTGTGTGTAGCAGGTGGCTACCACGTTTGCGGCCTTATCGCATCACCGCGTGGTGGTGTTGTCCAAACAAGGGGCGTAGGTATCATTTGAGAAGAGGACCTGACCACCACCGTTTTCTTCATTACATTTTGACCATTCACAGCTTACAAATCACGTTGTGTGGCATGGAACTGAACGGAATCTCAGGACAGCCTTTTGAAAGCTTTTGTACCATGCAACATTCTTCTTAGATGGGCTCAAAGTTGCTGCTGATTGCAACTCAAGACTGCACTGCCACACACCTACAGCCTGCTGCTGTTGTCCATGTACTGCTCATGCACTACAACCTGCTGCTGCTGCTCATGCACTGCAGCCTGCTGCTGCTCATCCACTGCAGCACACCTACAGGCAGGGCAGGGCTGGGCAGGGCAGGGAGGGGCAACGCAAGGCTGGGGTGGGGTGGGGCAGGGCTGGGATGGGGTGGGGCAGGGCTAGGCAGGGAGGGGAGGGGCAACGCAAGGTTGGGATGGGGTGGGGCAGGGCTGGGATGGGGTGGGGTAGGGCTGGGAGGGGGTGGGGCAGGGCTGGGATGGGGTGGGGCAGGGCTGGGATGGGGTGGGGCAGGGCTGGGCTGGGAGGGGGTAGGGCAGGGCTGGGAGGGGGTGGGGCAGGGCTGGGCAGGGAGGGGAGGGGCAACGCAAGGTTGGGATGGGGTGGGGCAGGGCTGGGATGGGGTGGGGCAGGGCTGGGAGGGGGTGGGGCAGGGCTGGGCAGGGAGGGGAGGGGCAATGCAAGGCTGGGAGGGGGTGGGGCAAGGCTAGGAGGGGGTGGGGCAGGGCAAGGCAGGGAGGGGCAACGCAACTGATGCCACTGTTGCCGCCACTGCCGCTGTCGATGAGGTGAGGGCAACAAAGGGGGGGGCTGCACCTGCTACTGCTGCTGTCCTTGCCCAGGTGACAGCAGCAGGAGGGGGGGGTGCACCTGTTGCTGCTGCTGTCCCTGCCCAGGTGAGGGCAGCAAAGGGGGGGGCTGCACCTTTTGCTGCTGCTGTCCCTGCCCAGGTGACAGCAGCAGGAGGGGGGGCAGCACCTGCTGCTGCTGCTGTCCCTGCCCAGGTGAGGGCAGCAAAGGGGGGGGCTGCACCTGCTGCTGCTGCTGTCCCTGCCCAGGTGACAGCAGCAGGAGGGGGGGCAGCACCTGCTGCTGCTGTCCCTGCCCAGGTGAGGGCAGCAAAGGGGGGGGCTGCACCTGCTGCTGCTGCGGTCCTTGCCCAGGTGACAGCAGCAGGAGGGGGGGGGTGCACCTGTTGCTGCTGCTGTCCCTGCTCAAGTGAGGGCAGCAGAGGTGGGGGGTGCACCTGTTGCTGTGCATGCTGTTCTGCCTCCACATCATTGTCAAGACTGTTTACATCATCACAATCTTCGTCACCACCTGTGTGCGTAGAAGCATGAGATCATGAGAATCAGTAGATCATGAGAATCATGTAGCAGTAGCATGTGCAGCTGGCATGCTTTTGATTGTTATTACCAGGGAGACACTTCCTCTTTAGCCTTGGTGGTGCTCGTTTGACCGTGCCAGAGCTGAGATCTATCTCCTGCTTTTGATCAGGTATCAACATGTGAATGGCAAACTCTATCACGACCTCTAATAACTTCCACATGCCAAGAAGCTGTATGACGAGCAATCTGACACTCCTACCTTGGGCTGGAGATTAGCCAACTTCAGCTTGTCAAGGACTTGCCGAAGGCCTTATAGTGCGTTGGTGACAGCTTTCCAGCCTTCAGGAGACTCGCTGGTGATGGTGGTGAAAAGCAGACCCAGGTCGTTCACGAAAGTAGGATGCATGGCTGCTCCTTTGTCAATGTCCGGACCAAACAAGGTCACAGCTGCGGTACCCTGGGGAGGCGCTATAGCACACGCAATTCAATCGGCGAAACTTCTGAGAAAACTCCTTAATCGTGTTGCGTATCGACGATCTTATGGCCTTGCTTATATACTTGTTGTTCTGCAGTGTCAACGCGGTAACCATTTGGGTCTCAACAGCGAGCACAGCGAGCACAGCGAGCACAGCAATGATGGTCATGTTTAGCTCTGTCATCCTGTCGCTGTACGGCCCACAGATGGCGATTTCCAACGCGGGGTTCAACGCAGTGAGCGGTCACACGTTTGCCATCTGCTCTATTGAGGCGCATTGGTGCGGATGCCGCACATCCCACACTAAGCCGACGAAGTGGGTGCGGCAGAACGCCTCAGGAAGGGGTCGAAGCAATTTCTCCCTCCCACACGGTAGCAATTTCTCAACCCCGCGGAGAAATTCAACGGTGTGATCTATCTGTCGCCTCGCTGGGCCTGGAGGGGGGGGAGACGGCGAGGCCCCATGCACGCAAAAGTGGTGGCATGGGCATCTCGACCTCGCATCGCTATTGGAATCGCGAGGGGCGAGGTAGGGCGGTTGGGGGCGGTTAGAGGGACATGGAGACCTCGCCGCCTCGCCTCGCCGCCTCGCCTCGAAAAAGCACCCCATGCACCTCGCCTCGCCTCGCCTCGCCATTGGAATAGCGCCCTAACCCTCTCCTACATCCCCTCCGCAGCAAGCGCAGCAGCTGCCGTGTTAGATGAATCGATATATCTTCATTTTCATGACCTTTGTGATGATTGCCCTGCCTTAGCTTACTAAGCCTTTTCGCCCCAGGGATCAAACACATCACCTTGGTTGGCCGCAACCTCGATCCTTGGTGCAAGGAATAAGGCAAATCAAAGGCACCATGTGTGTCACGAACGTAGGGTTCACACATGACCGCATCCCTCGCAGGTTGAGGTTGCGCACGATGGTCTGGCGCGTGTGGTCATGGTGCGCACGAGTCAGCTTCGTATGCGCGAGTGTGAGCTTGATGCTGGGGCTAGTGGGGCCTCGAGTGGTCGACAAGCTCTTGAGCGACGGGGTAAGCGAGAGCAGCACTACCGGCACCGGACCCCCATCAAAAACACCATGCTGCCCTATGCCCATACTAAGCCCGTCAAGCATTTACAGTGCTGCCGCCCATGCTGTTTCTACTGGGCCTCCCAATGCTGCTGCTGCTGCTGCTGCTGCTGCTGCTGCTGCTGATGATGATGATGATGATGATCCTGCTGCTGCTGATCCTGCTGCTGCTACTGCTGCTGCTGCTACTGCTGCTGCTGCTGCTGATCCTGCTGCTGCTGCTGCTGCCGCCGCTGCTGCTGCTGATGATCCTGCTGCTGCTACTGCTGCTGGCACAGATCCGCGCTGCGGTGGTATGGAGCCCTGACTCTGCCCCTGAGGTTGACCAGCGCTACCGTGGCCCTGAGAATGCCAGCGACCCCAGCGCTGTGGTGTCACACATGTCATTCTGGCTGTACAATATCACTAATGTGCAGGCCATGCGGGCAGGGGCACGGCCCCACTTGGTGAGTGAGGGGCGGGGGCAGGTACGGGGGAGGGGGCGGGAGGGACAATGGCTGGGGAGGGGCAGTGTGCCCTGTCTCCTACCCTTGCTCTGGCTCTGACCCTGGCTCTGACCCTGGCCCAGACCCTGACCCTGGCTCTGACCCGGGTCTTGACCCTGGCCCTGGCCCCGTGCAGGCGCTGGTTGGGCCGTATCTGTACCGCAAGGTGTACCGCAAGGTTGACGTGTGGTGGGACAACAAAGGCAGAGTCAGCGCTAAGGTAAGCAGTGCAGGTAGCAGCCGCACGGATTCAGTGGCAGTGGGGCTGGGGTCAATGAAGGTAGAGAGGGAGGGGGCGAGGGCTGGGCCCTGTCTAGGCTACAAGGGCGAACTGGGTGTGTGATGTGAGTGCCATGGCAGTATGTGTGATGAAATGAGACTGCTGTGTGGGATAGATGAGACGAGGGCGGTCAAAGGCAGGCATTAGGCGGAAGGGAGGGGCTGGCTGCGCACACCCTATCCCAACCTGCCTGCTGAACCCCCAGCAGCGAACCTCTGCCTCCCCCAGGCCCTCCCCCTCACATTGTGCCACTCAGCTGTCCTGGTGCATGGGTGCTGCATGGGCAGGACTGGGTGCAGTACCTGGAGCCTCTAGCATCAGCCACCCAGCAGCAGGGGGGCCGGGACGCCAGCCAGGACCAGGTCACCACCCTGAACCTGGCGCTGCTGGGGGTGATGGAAGCAGTGACTGGCGCGATGGGCACGGCTGCCCCCGCACTCCTGGACATCATCGTGGCTGTCATGGCATCGTGCGTGACCCCCTGCACGCATTTAGCCAGGGTGCAGCAACCATGGCCAGCATCCTCCTCACTGACTCCTCACTGACTCCTCACTGACCCCTCGCTGGCTCCTGTGAAGAGACTGCTCTTCAGTGACTGCATGTCATGTGCGTGGGTGATGGTGGGTCTACACCGCTATTCCGGCGCAGTCAGCGCCAGCCTGGTATGGCTGCTTGATAGGGGTACAGGGCTGCAGGGGGACTGGATCCAGCTCTCAGCTGAGCTGTGCTGGCCCCTGCAGCCACTGCCTGGCTGTTGATGCACCTGCTCATCCCCTGGTGCCAACGCCCCTCACAGTACTGTGTCTCCCTGCTTATGGCACCGCCTGCAGGTGGCATGATGAGCATGATGGCATCTTCATCACACGAAGTGCCCAGGAGCTGCTGTGGGGTTATGAGGTGCTGCCTGGCCCCTGACACCTGATCCCCTGATCCCCTGATCCTTCCTTGTCAAGACTCTTGTCAACTTTAATGTCCAGCAGCTGCATCAGCAGTCTACGGCAACTATTTATTGGGTTCCATTTATTGCGTTCATCAGCAGCGGCATTGCTGGCTAGGGCATGTCAGTGTGATCATCCCCATACGTTGCACCTCACACGGCCAGCCCTCCCCAGTGGAATCCCTTGCCTGCGCCACTGCAGGACCGCCTCCTCAGCCGTCTGTCGCTGCTGCTGCCTCCTGGCCTGATAAAGACGACTACCGTGAAGCTGGTGACGAACACCAGCCTGGAGGAGGCCTGGGCCGCGCCGCCGTCGCTGATCGACACCGGCCACCGGGACCTCGCCAACCTCTGGAACGTGCGTGCGCAGAACAGGTGGTGCCGAAAGTGTCGGACATCCGCATAATTCATATGGGACATAAACATGGGGTGCTGTTCTCTCCTTCTAAGCGACACTGTCGGCGTGCGACGACCGCAGGTGGTCGAGGACAAGGGCGTCACTTTAGTCACATCGTGGCCGGAAGGGCCGTCTTGCGCGCCGGAGCGCGTCCGCGGCACCGACGGGACGCAGTTCCGGCCCGGGGTTGACTGCGGTCGAGACCGCTTGCGGCTATGGGTTGGCGACTTGTAGGTGGTAACAGCGCGCACTAGATAACCTTGGTCGACCCTGCGCCCCACAATCTACCCCTGTACCCTACAATTTAACTGACATTAGGACCATACTCATCCTTTACCCCCAGAGCTCAGCCGAGGTAAACACGCATGCAATGTGGCACCTGAGGTAGGAACGGGCCAGATGCGATGCCAGTGCGTCTGTCTGGCTGTGGTTCAGGTACCGCTCCTCAGAGTTGGTCTGCAGTGGGCCACAGGAGCTGCTGGGCGTGCGCCTGCTGCGCTATGAGCCGGTGGGTCCCTCATCAGCCCTACCTGCCTCCCTGCCATTGCCTGAGCCCCTGAACACGAGTAGCGGGGATAGTGCTGGCGCTGGTGGGAAGGGGTTGGGACGGTGCTAGGTGTAGCGGTGATAAGTAGAGAAAGAAGAAGCAGAAGAAGAATAAGAATACTCCGGATGAACCGGCCTGCTCTCACCATCTACCCTAGTTCAGCACTGATGGTAATGATGATGATGCTGGTGGTGGCCATGGTGATGGTGATGGTGATGATGATGGTGGTTGTGGTGGTTGTGGTGGTTGTGGGGCGGTGGTGATGGTGATGTTGATGGTGACAGCCACCTGTGTTTGCAAGAACAACCGTCCAGGTGCCTGCTGACATTGCAGGACATTGAAGAGGCAAGCACCAACCCCTGTCGTGACCAGCTGCTGCCTGGCCTGTTCAACATCAGTCGGCCCAGCAGCGTGGGGCCCCAGGGCAACGCCTCCCAGGCCCATGGACCGCCTGTGCTGCTGTCCCCGCCACACTTCTGCAGGTAACCACCAACCACCTGCCTCAACCACCTGGCTCGATTACCTGGCTCCATTACCTGGCTCAAACATCAGGGAGGGCGTGGGACAAGTCTGGGAAGTGCTGTGCATTGTTTCATACACCTACCAACCTGAAGCTCATGCTCATTCCTGTCACTCTTCTTTGTCCTTTATAGTCTGTCCTTTGTTTTTAGGGTGGGGGTGAGCAAAGTGATAGGAAACCCACACTCCCCCCTTTCTTATTTTATCCCGGTTGATTATCAGTTTTTACTAGGCACTCTTATTCCGCCTGCATGCCTGGCTGCTGACCCAGATCTGACCCGTCTCTGAGGGATGCCCTGGATGGGCTGGAGGGTTGTCAGGATTGGGATGGCAGGCTGGGCACCAGTGTGGATGTGGAGCCCCTGACCGGTGAGGAGGGAGCAGGGGTGCATGGACATGGGCAGGGGGGGGAGGCAGCGGGAGGGAGGAGGCCAGGGGCAGGGAGGGGAGGCGAGGCAGCGGGGGAGGAGGGGGCAGGAGCAAGGAGGGAGGAGCGGGAAGGAGACCCCATGACCTTGCTGCGCCCATCCGCCCGCTTTGCCTGCTGCCCAAGGAAGCTCAGTGTGTGCCCTCCCTCCCTCCCTCCCTGCTTGCCCCAGCCCCAGCTCTTGTCTGCTCCACCCAGCCTGGCCTCACCGAGCCTCTCTCCTCCGCCCTGCACTAGCCTGCCTCGCTCACCACAACCCTGACCCCGCCAGCCCGGCCTGCTCTGATGCAACTGGCCAAGCAGCAGCGTGTGCTCAGCGCCGGATATCTGACTCCCCTCCCCCTGCACCCCTCCCCGGCCCCCACCCTGTGCCCCCCACCCCTGGCCCCCACCCCTGGCCAGGCACCAGCATGAGGGCGGCCAAGCGGCTGCAGGTGTCCAGCCAGGTGACCCTGGCGGCCCGGCAGCACGTGGAGCCCAGCTTCAACCAGTCAGTCATCCTGCCTGTGGTGGTGATGGAGGAGAAGGCGGAGATCGGGGCACTGCAGGCACACGCCATCGTCGCTGGCTTGTACAGGTCCGCCCAGCTCAGCTCAGCTGTGGCAGGGACAGGCGAGGCGAGGCAGGGGCAGAGCAACCCAGGGCAGGCCAGGCCAGGCCAAGCTGGGTGCGGTGTGACCAGGTGTGGCCTAGGCAGTGTGATCTTTAGTTTTTGTTTGTTGATCAGAGGCAATCAAACCGCAACCTCCAGGCAGGGTCAGAGCCACCCAGGCAGGGCCAGCGTCAGGCAGGGGTCGTCTAGGCAGTGTGGTGAGATGCAATGGTGGCAGCCAGGCTGTAGCAGCAGCCCTGGGTTAGAACCTTGCATTGCATGCCTGAGGGCCCACAAGCCTCCCACCCCACCTGCTCCTCCGCAGATGCCTGCGGCTGCCCTGCTGCTGAGGCTGCTGCCCTGTGCCCTGCAGCGTGGTGAAGCTGCGTGACCAGCTGCGCCATATCCCCTTCCTGGCGGCCGGGCTGCTGGCCGGTGTCGCGGTGCTGCTCATGCTCATAGCGCGTGGGCCCACTCGGAACAGCAGCAGGGGCACAGCGGAGTCACCACCCTGCCTTGGCTACATGTGGGTGCTAGGGGGAGGGGGGAGGGGGGAGGGGGGAGGGGGGAGGGGGGAGGGGGGAGGGGGGAGGGGGGAGGGGGGAGGGGGGAGGGGGGAGGGGGGAGGGGGGAGGGGGGAGGGGGGAGGGGGGAGGGGGGAGGGGGGAGGGAGGGGGCATGTTGGTGGAAAGGTGGGAGGTGGAGGGTGGAGGGCGGGAGGGGGGAGGGGGGCCAAGGGGTTTACGGGGCATGGGGGCTGCATGCAGGCCGCCATGCAGCTGTATACGTGGTGGTGGTGCTAGGGGCTGTACCTGGCAGCAGCCAGTGCTTCCCTTGAGGGCGCTGAGGCCTGCAGGGCGGCACACACAGGGTCCTGGCGACAGTGCAGGTTGCAAGGCCCGCATGCCATGCTTGATGCGTAGCGTGCACACCGCACCGCCTGCTGCTGCTGCTGCCGCCGCCAACACCGCCGCCGCCGCTGCTGCTGCTTAGTTGCCACACCCTGCTGCGTGCAGGCCATTGGCTGATGAGGAAACAGGGCGAGGGGGTGTAAGACCCACCGGCCCCACCTGCCATGGGCCCCGCTCAGGCCCTCCCCCAGGGCAGCCGGACCACCACAGCCGTCCAGGCAGGCCAGGCCACGCTCCAGCAGCCTCTACAGGGGCGCCTGCTGCTGCCAAGCCTGCGGAGGCACAGGGGGTTCAGGGGGCTGAGGGGGGCATGAGGGCGGAGGGCTGTGTGGGTGCAGGGCCGGCACAGCCAGAGCCTGAGGCTGGAGGGGTGGGGGCGGGACCCCTGCTGAGCTTCACGCTGACAGGACACAAATTTGGGGAGGGGGAGGGGGAGGGGGAGGAAGGGGTTGGATGGCTGTGTGCGAATCCAGAGAAGGGGGAGGGGGAGGGGGAGCAGCAGCAAGCAAGCCAGCAGCCAGGTTTAGGGGCTGGGCATGAACAGGGCAGGGAGGGGGGGCTGCCGGGGAGGGGCAGTGGCCCGAGGGGTCTTGTCGGGGCGTGGTTCAACCCCGTGCGCAAGCGATGACGTCAGGCTGTGTCTGCCTGTGTGCCCCTGCACACGCCTCATACCAGTGGCAGCAGCATCCGAGCCTGGACCTGAGCCTGAGCCTGAGCCTGAGCCTGAGGAAGGCCTGACACTTTGTTTGTTACCCATGCATGGTTGCAAGCAGCATGTTCAGGCATTGCATCTGCACATCCTACTCCCTTGCTTAACAGCGCCAACAGCAAGTCAGGCTGTGGAGCGTTAGCGACATTCACAATACTAATGTTCGCTGAAGGAACGAATCAAGGTGCTACACAGCTATACATGCAGTTCATGCAAGCATGTCAAGTTTGCATTCTAGGTCACACCACCGGGTCTGGGTCCTTTGTTTTCTAATCACAGAGCCATTGTGCATTGTTCGCCACAAGGATATGGTCACACTATCAGGCGGTGAGACCTAGCAAGCACACGGAGGCCCGGGTGAACGCCAGTGGCAGCAGCCTGGATGGTGGTTGCCGTGCGCAGTGTCGAATGTTGCTTTACCAAAGAGAACAGGAGCGCGACGTCAGTGTTTCGTGACTGGGGAGGCCGGGCAACAGTAATCCGGAAGATCCATTGTAGATGATGATGTGGCTTACACCGCTTAAGCCGTCAGCCGTTAGGCTGCTAGGCCGCCCTCCCCCTCAAGGGGTTCGGGACTTTCTGAAACGCACTTCAAAGCAAGGTGCACAAACAAAGGTGCACATGGGCTCAACATGAAGTCATGCAAGTTCTCATTGTTGTTCTGTAAAGTCAAGGCAAACTCCGGCTGCTCCCTGATGGAACTCGTGGCAGTGCACTCAAAGATGAAATGCATGGCGTCATCCACTACCCCCTCTGTGCAGCTGGTGCATGTGCGATCAATGAAAGTTACCCCCTCAAACCGAGCCTTCTCCACCCCCAGACCGCTGTTGCCTAACCTGAACCTAGTCAGGCTCGTGCGAACTTCTGTAGAGAGCTGTCTGAAGATCCATTGTAGACAACATGATTCTCGCCCCGGCTCGAACATGTCACTTGGCCTTTGCGTTGTCTGCTTGTGACTTCCCACGTACCCAGCTGGTATGAGCACTGGTTTGAGGCAACAAGCTGTATGCGGGGCTTGCTTGAAAAGGAAACACAACCACAACACCGCCCCCACGTAGTGCTCCCTAGTAGTAGTTCCTAGTGAGGGAGGAGGTGCCGGAGAGCACCTGCACCTGCACAACAGCTAGGAACTGGTGATACTGTGTCCTGAGTCAGGGCTGCGACAAGACTTCGTCTCAACCACCCGTCTTTCGTCTACATGTCTGTTCAACTGGGTCGTGCACGAGCCTATCCCCTTCAGCGTGGTGGTGCTCGTCTTGCTGGCCTGCTTACATGACATTCTTGACCTGGTGATGTTGCAGATGAGCGGCAACATGCAATTGGAGGAGTACGCAGCTGTCAAGGTTGAAGTGACAAGCAGGCTGGCTGCTTTGCCCTTGCTTGTGTGGCTATCACCGTTGACGGCTGGTCTCAAAAGCAAGGTGCTGAGCACTGCCCAGCATGGTGTGTTGCTGGGTCTTAAGAGACCTTCTTGCTTGACTGCGTGCACGGAAGCTGACAGCGTAACAGCGGTCTACATTGCCAACATGTTTGACGAGGTCATCACTAAGCACGATCTGGTGCGTAACAGCAAGCAATTGGGACTTTGTGTCGTGTTCTACATGTTCATGCACAATTGATGCTTCATCACTGCCTCACTCATTCACTACTGCATACACAAGTGTACCCCCTCAAGTGTACCACCTGGCAGAGACTCAGCTAGATTTGCTTGACTTGTGTTAATTTTCAGGTAGACAAGGCTTGTGCCTTTGTGACGGACACCCCATCCACCAACAAGGCTGCATGGCGCTTGGTGGAGCAACGCCATCCCAAGGTCTTGAGTATGGGCTGCTGAGTGCACATCTTGGACCTCTACCTTTATGGTAAGGGGAATCCTCTCGCGCTTGATGTTGCCCTCTTGTCATGCTTGTCATGCTTGTCATGTCTATCATGTCATGTCATTGTGCAGACCTGGTGGCCCTGGCCCGCATCAAGGCGCATGTTGATGCCACTCGTGACATGGTGAAGTTCTGGACGCGCTCCACCTTCTAGTCTTCTCCACCTTCTAGTCTCCTCATGTGTAGTGGAGGATAGCCTTCGTACTAACGTGTAAGCAACTGCAAGTTTACAAAGATGGAAATAGGAAGAACAGAAGAAGCGACTGCAAAATGTTGGTCGCATGCAGCCGAAAATGGAGCAGACGGTTCGGTTGTCGTCTACAGACCAGCACTACGGTTCGGTTGTCGTCTACAGACCAGTTCACAGCACTGCAGCACCCCTGACGAGGGAGGGATGTACAGTTACACTAGCTGTGGCCAGAGGCTGTGAAGGCACGTGTGTCAGGCATAGCCCGTCTCTCACCGACTCTGGCACGGCTGGCCTGGCTTGGGGGGGCTTATCCATCATCTGCACATGCCCTGGCAGGAGCTTCTTGCATCTCCTTTACCCGACAAGGACACCGCTGCTGCCAATGGTGCCGCTCTCACTGAAGCCAACCACCCCGTAGGCCAGTGCACTGCAAAGGAGCGGCCTGTAGCAGCTGCCTGCTTGATGGTCTGCAGCCATGCCACACAAGAAACACATGGTAAGCTGATGTCAGGCCATCCTGAGTGGCAGGTGATAGGCAAGGATTAAGGGGTAATGGACTAGGTTACCCGCCCGACACCATGCGTTGCCTGCACCGTACAGCCGAAGTGCTAATAGCCAGCGTGGCTTGGAGAGCTCTGCCTAGAGAGCGGGCCGTGTAGCTAGTACAGTGGCAGCGTAATCTCATGTTCTAAGTGTGCATGGCATTTCTTACGGCACTCAACACAGCTTTGGCTTAGCATTCAGTAGCAGATAACCACCAATGGCACACAGCACTCAGGCTCTGCCCTGAATTTGGTCCTTCTACGACCACCGCGTCGATGTGAAGTGGGCACTACGCTGGGATGTTTGGGGATCGGAAGGTATGTGTCAGCATAGCCAACGCTCTGGCGCAGGTCCGGCATCAAAAAGTGGCATTGTCTGCTGCGTTTCGCACGCCCAGAGCAATAGCAAGACCACCGCGACAGCAAGACGTCAGGCCAGCACGGACGAGCGGTCCAGTCCCGCAGGACAGGTGCATTGCCCTGGACTTTGGTACCTGGCCCCGCGATTTGGGCGGGATCGGGGATGGGGCTGCTAAGAAGCTATGCAACTGTCGTGTCGCCGCAATGTTGCCGGGTTTGACGCAATACAAACACCTGGGGCACTGCTTAGCATAACATGGTCAGCTATTTCGTGTTCTGGCTTTACCACTCTAATAGTGAACCCTCCTGCAGGGCATTGGGGCATCTGGATCTGGGCGTACAGGCCTCTCTTACAGCAGCCCAGCACGCCACAGTGATGCCAGCCGCACAGTGCTGTCATCATCGTTCAATGGTGGCGGTGGGAAAGCTGGCTCCCAAGATCCCAAACTAGGAGGTGCAGCTGGTTCAAGACCCAGCAACACAGGTTCACCAGATGTACGAGCAGGCATCTTGAGCAATGGCAAAACAGGGACCACAGCAGAGCATCGGACCGGAGGCATCGGTAGCAATGGCAGGTCTTCATCCAGTGTGCCTGTGGATGGCCGTTCCAGCAACAGCAGCCGCTTGAATAATTTGGCAGCTGTGCTGGACTCCAAGAAGCCAGCTGCTGGCATCTCAACAGCAAGCCTCAGTGCGTCCCTTTCACGTGGGAGGCTAGCCTCTAGCTTTAAGGGCACTTCTCAACAGACAAGTGAGTGAGCAGCCGGCTATGATGCAGCATGGCCCGGTACTAGGTGGGCACTATGCTTGATGCTGTATAAACTAAGATGCCATAATGCTGCAGCGGCAGCTCATGCCCGCAAGTCAAGACCATCTAGAGACCCCAGTGATGTTAGCAACCGTCCACTGCATGCTGCATGCAGGCATGGCATACACCACACCCTCCCGGGTCAAGCCACAATCCACCCCAATAGAGTACCAGTATGTTCTGGATGACGTCACCCTCACCTATGGCCACAGCTCCTTCCAGGTAGCTCTGCTGGCCTGGGCTGAGCTGGGCTAATCTGGGCTGGGCTGCGGCAGCCAAGGTGTATTCCAGGCCCCCAGCCTTGACCTGGTGAAGAGGTGGCCTGAGTGCCCATGCCGTGCCTGCAGCTTGCAGGCCACTGGGCAGCTATGTATAGGGTACATCACTTGTATTGTGGAGACGGCAGACCTCATCAAGCAGGGCCCACTGCACCGACCCTCTCCAGCAGGCCTCGCAGCAGCGCTGACCCATGTCTCCCCTCACCCAGAGTCACCCAGGCAGGTGTCCTGGGTTGCTGCGCCACAGGGTGCCCGGGACTACCAGGAGGACACCGTGGCCTGCGTGCCCCTCCCCACGGGCCTGGCAGGGGGCGTGTTTGATGGGCATGGAGGCGACGACGTATCAAAGGAGCTGGAGCGGGTACTGCTGCAGGTCAGGCCACCCCTACACCTTCCTCAACTCTGCACCTGCACCTAACCTGCAGCTGCACCTGCACCCACAGCCCATCCTTATTCTCCACCCCAACCGCAACTCACCCTCCATTATCGGCACCTTCAGCTAATGCTGCATCAAATGCTAGGCCAGGGCTGCAATGTCACACGTGACATTGTGTCTTGCTGGTGTTATGTGACCACACAGAACATCAACCGTCAGATCGCTGACGTGTGCGCACGCTCACCAGATGACGTGCGAGCCATGCAGGTGGGGCAGCAGGCTGCAGGCAGAGTGGGGCGAGCAGCCCGCCCCTCACACTGCAGCTACCCCGCCCCCTCCCTGCAGCCAGCCACCTCACCCTTGCTGCCCTCCCTGACTCACCCACTCGCCAACTGGCCAGTGCAGTGGCCTCTTCCCATCACCTTACATGGATCGCAGTTCGCACTTTTTGCAGTTTGCACAGTCCCTCTGAGCTTATTGCCAGTTAGTATGAGTCAGGAGTCCCATGATGAAGGCTGGGGTGATCAGGCTTGCTGGTCGACCTGACGCAGACTGCCATCCACCACGCCTACGTCAACACCAATAACGAGATTGGTGGCAGGATGGATGCGGTGAGCCGCATGCAGGGAGGTCAGCTCAGCCAGCTCATGTCAGGCGCAGCAAGACCCTGTGCAGCTAGGCCAGCTCACGGCTTTCCACTGTCCAGGCTTGCTGTGGGCCAGAGGGCGCCTGCTCAGGTGCAGCCAGGGGTCAGGTGGGCAGCAGTGCCATGCCTGTGGTGAATGCGGCTTTTGGCAGCTGCAGCCTGTCTGTAGCCCCCTGACATCCCTCCTTAGCGATAGGCCGGGGGGTGACAAAAGTGCCATCAGCAATGCCATGCCTAAACCAGCCTGTTTAGTGAATGCGGCTTTTTGTAGGTCCAGCCTGTCTGCCGCCACCCTGACATCTCTCCTTAGTAGCAGGCCTGGGGGTTCACGAAAACCACAACAGGAGTGGTTGTGGGCCAGGCAGTGAGGGTCACACCTGTACTGCGCATGCTGATGCTGGTGGTGGTCACACTGCTTGGTGGTGCAGGCCATGGAAGCTGGGTCCTGCGCCGTGACAGCCTTTGTCACGAGAGTGCAGGGCCGGCCATACCTGCTGTGCGCCAACGCCGGGGACTGCCGAGCAGTGCTGTACACCCAGCTGGCTAACGGCACTCGCAGGTGGTGCAGGCCTCACAGCCAGGCCTGGGAGGAGCGGGCGCGCTGGGGCTGTTTGCATGATCATGCTCTTGGGCAGCGGTCAGGTCCAGCGGTGGCATTTGGTTCTGTGGTCAATGGTGTCAGCAGTGAAGGCCAGTGAGAAGGTGGCAACCAGGCAGCAGCTAGGGCTCAGTGTAGCTTCAAGGTGGAGAGAGGCTCGGCTAGGCTTGGATGAGTGGGTTGGCATGCTGTGCACATCGTGGGTCACTCGTCCAACCTGCTGGTGTGATCTGACCTGGGGTGCTGTCAGGACAGGGCAGGCTGGGCGGCGTTGCCAGGGCAGCCAAGTCATGGCAGGCTTGGCAGTCGAGTCATGGCAGGGCAGCTGAGAGGGAGTTTAGAGGCTACTTGCTTGTCCCCGTGATCTGACCTGGGCTGGCGGGCTGTGCCGTACCCTGCAGGGCTGTGCGGCTCAGCGAGGACCACAAGCCACAGCCCAGCGTATGCCCTTCAGAAATCACACGGATCACTGACGCAGGCGGCTGCGTGCTTTGGGGCAGAGTGCAGGTGACAGCGCGTTGCAGGCCCACCACCAGGAGCCACCCAGGGACAGCTGCTGGCATGGCCTGCTGCGCATGATGGCTGAAGCTCAGGCTCGGATAGGCAGCACAGCAACACCATGCAGGCTGCGGGAGGTGGTCAGGCCGGCGCCCTGGGAGGAGGGCAACCTGCATACTACCCAGTAACAAGCGGCACAGCTTGTGTATATCTGTTTGGTCTGTGGCATGAGCGCACCGCCTCACAGCCGCACCACTGGGCGCTGGCCTGGCTTGCCTTGTGGCATGGCCAGGGGCCCGGCAGTCCCTGCCCCGCAGCCTGCCCAGGTCCAGCTTGCTTGCCAGTGTTTGCCACTGCTACCCAATGCTATCAACGTTGCCTGCTCATGACGTCCTCACCCCTGCTGGTGCCTGTCTCTACTGTTGGCTGCTGCCGTGCGGGTGCAGGGCTGTCTGGCGGTGTCCCGGGCCTTTGGCGACCGCACCCTGCAGCCCTACGTCATCCCCGACCCACACGTGCTAGGTCGCCCCCTGGACCCTGATGCTGACCTGTTCTTCTACCTGGCCTCTGACGGCGTCACTGGTGTGTGGCCCTGACCCATCCCACACCCTGACCTCACCCTGGCGCTGCAGCACCTCCCCTGGCCTGGGCCTGGGCTGAAGCTGCCACCTTGTAAACCCACACCAGCCCTCACACTGACTAACCCTATACCAGCCCTAATCCTAACCCCCTTCTCCTGGACACCAGACTGCCACCGTCAATACTGCCTGTTTAGGCCACGCTTTTTGCAGCCACGGCCTGATAACACCACAGCCCTGGGACAAAAGACCCAAGTCTGCATCTTCCTAGGGCCATCCCCCATGGCTCCATTACCCACGACTTCACTTCATCCCCCAGGACCCCCAAACCTTCTACGCCCTGAGGCCCCTCTCACCTGTGCTTGGCTGCTCCCCTACTGCTGCACACGCCTTGCATCGCAGACATGGTGGACGACGCACTGGGCTGCAATGTCATCGCAGAGCAGTTGCACAAGGGCTGCAACACGACCCAGGCTGCTGCGGCCCTGGTCAGCGCTGCCTACCAAAAGGGCAGCTGCGACAACATCTCAGTGCTGCTGGTGCGCATCCGCCGCCGCCAACCAGGCGACAAGACAGGGCCAGTGGGCGCATAGGGGGCGGCGGGGAGGGGAGGAGGCCCCTGGCACCAGGACAGCATTGGGGCAGAAGCGCTTAGCCCTGGCTGTGCCCGCTGGCCAGGGAGGCGATCAGCGCAGCCTTGCAGCTTGAGCAGCGTTGGAGGTCTAGCGCCACTGCTGAGCGGGGGGTGTGACCTGAGTGAGCTCTGGTGATGTCACCCGCTGGTGGAGCCTCGACCCACAGGCCAAGCCAGGCAGTGCCCAGGCCTGCTCTTGCATGCCATGATGCCACATGCAAGAAGGCCGCTGCAGCCAAGCAGCCAAGACTAGCTAGTATCAGCTGGGTGGGCTGTAGGCCGCTGCTCCTGCCCCTGCTGCTGCTCCCCAGCCTACAGGCTGCCGCCCCTGCTGCTGCTCCCCAGCCTCGTCAGGCTCATGTGGAGCCGTGTGGTGGGAACACACGCTGCCTAGCACCACTACCTGACCTCCCCTAAGACCACTCCAACGTCTTGTGTCCCAACCTTGTGTCTTGGAGTACCGCCTTGTTTGCAAGCCAAGCTGGCGCCAGCTTGTTCAGAGTTTTATTTGTGATGGGTGTACTGTGTGATGATTGGCTTGGCGCGGCCTGGTGCAGCCACCTGCTTGGTGCAGTCGTTCGTCGGTTTATGAGTGAGAGCATGCTTGGGATGTAGCTATGTTCTTAAAGGGAGCACAATAGTAGGAGCCGTGAAAGCCGGTAAAGTTTCTGATCAATACGTAGAGGCCGAACTAGTGGGTGTGGCCCACTTACGTCAGAAAGTGTCGGACCTCTGAGATCCGGCTGCTTTGCACCGTTTTAAAGATTTTTGGCATCAAAATAAGGAGTTACCCACACATACTTGTCACAGCTTCACCATGCCCATACCAGACTTGCAGAACTCATACTTGACACCTGGCAGGGCCTCGGTCATGGCATCAGCCACATTGGCCCCAGACACATTGGCCCCAGACATTGGCCCCATTCGCGCCTGGCAGTTATATTAAGCACTTGACAACAGTTACATTGGCGCGAATCTTTATTCAGGCGCGAATCAGAGGTCGCCAAACTTACATAGCTCAGCGTAGTTTACCTGCTGCCCTGCCCGCTTGAGGGCTAGCCCGTCATGCAAACATATCCGGTCATGCTATGCCCAAGCATCCAGAGCTGAGCCCAAGCAGGGAAGGTGAGCACAGCTTGACGTAGATGACCAACAACACAACCAGCGATGAACAAACCAACAATATTTCACGTAGTGAGCAACAGTTGTGCGAACTCGGCATCCGTCATCCGCAAAACCCGGGACAGCGACATCCGACCGCGCCACTCTCCTTGCGGATCTGGCTGACTTCGCTCAGATCCCTGTCCCGGCCCCGACTCGAGTCCGCTGCCATCCGCGCCAAGGGCTGCGCTGTGCAGCGCGTCAGCGTCATGACAGCAGGAGCTGCCAGAGCCCACTGCCGCACCCAGTCGCAGCAGGCGTTGGTGGCGCTGGCAGCTGAAGCAAGCCAGGGCTGCCCGGACCCTAGGCGAGGCCTCCCTGAGCTGTTGGCGCCACATGCACCCCAAGCAGACCTGCTGGTCAATGCTTGGGGCATCGGCGTCATCGTCTGACTTGTGAGGGGCAAGGTGCTGTGAGGGAGCAAGCTGGTTGCCTGTGCTGGCAGTGCAGTGAGCCTGACTGGAGTCCCAAGAGGCTGTCATTCCCAAGCTGGTGAGCAGGCTAGGCCTGACGTGTGTGGGTCGCTGCGTCCGGGCCCCTACCGGGGCGCCATGCACCTGCAGCAGCTGCACCTGCTGCAGCACTGCCTGGAGGGCGGCCAGCTTGCGCGACAGGCTGCCGGGGGCCAGGGTCATCAGCGCAGGGTTGGCCAGGGCCAGGGCTACCCCAGCAGGGTCTGGAGTATTGGGGTCAGTGGGGCCTGGGTCAGTGGGGTTTGGGGTGAGGCATGGGGCTGGCAGGCTGCGCTTGGGGTGCAGCTTGGGGTCCAGCTTGGGGTTCATGGCTGGGAGTGAGACTTGCTGGGGGAGGAGTGAGGCTGGGCAGGCCAGCTCTGTGGCTAGCTGGTTCAGCTTGGCAATGAGCAGGTCGGAGGACATGTTGAGCAGGGATGGCTGGCGGCGCACCTGGTGGGGTCAGGGGCAGCAGTCGAGTGAGGCTGGCAGCCAAGGTGGTGATGGAGAAAGGCAGGAAGAGTGTGGCTAGGGGGGTGCTAGCGGCCAGGTTGTGCACCAGGCGCCCCGAGGGGTATGGCGCCCCGCTGGCGTGGTGCACGCTGTATAGTGCTGTCAAGTGCTGTGTGGGGGTGCAGGTGGAGGCGAGGAGCGGCGGAGGGCAGGAGGGCAGGAGGGGTGCAGGGCTGCAAGCGCATCATGACCTAGTTGCAGCAAGTGTGTGATGTGCCATGCCTTAAACATGCCATGTGTAGTGCAGTTCATGGCAGCTGTGTGCGCGTGGGTGTGTTGGCAGGCCTCCTGGCACATGAATAGGAGGAAAAGCAGGGAGCGCGGTTGTGGTGGGCTGCCGGCGCACCAGAGTAGCAGCATGGGAGCTGGAGCAGCCCAGCATGGCTGCCAGGGCGGCCAGCTTGGTGGCCACTGATCCAGGTGCCAGCATGGCCAGAGCTGGACTGCGAGCCGCTAGCTGACTGACGGCTGCCAGGTCTGCGACAGTTGCAGCAGCAGGTGCAGCGGCAGCCGGCTGGGCTGTGGCAGCATCATCAGTATGGGGCATGATGGGCCATGATGAGAGGCAGCTCAGGTGCTTCACGAGGGTGTGCTGGTGCTGCAGTGGGTGTGGCGGGCTCACCTGGTGAAACCCCAGCCCCCCCTCCTGCCCTTGCCCCTATCCCTTGGTCCTACACCTTGATCCAGCCCCTGATCCTGCCCCTGCTCCTGCCCTGCTGCTCTTGCCCCTGCTGCTCCTGTCCCTGCTGCTCCTGCCCTGCTGCTCCTGCCCCTGCTGGTCCTGCCCTGCTGACCTGTGTGCAAGGCCACCGCCAGCGCCTCCATGTTTGCGGCCAGGGTGGCTGGGTGGTAGGTCAGGAGGCTGGGCTGGGCCAGCACCAGGCGCTGCAGCTGGCTGAGGCCCAGCCTGGCAGTTGCAAGTCACAAGGGGCAGACAGGTAGGGCAGAGTAGAGCAGTGCAGGTCAGCAGCAGCAGCAGCTAGCACACGTTATGGCCAATACATGTATAGCCCACCCTGAGTCATCCCTTCCAAGCCTCACGCCATGAGACAGCGCTAGCGGCCCTGCGCCTGCACACCTCCCCTGTCTGCCTCTCCTCCCTTTCACACCCCGGACTCCCCGCCTCTCGGCCTGCTGACTGGCCTGGCAGCCTGTTTGCCTCACCTGCTTGCCCTCTGCCTGCTGACTGGACTAAGAGGCATGCATGCCTGCACTCTGGGTGGCAGCCTGACTGCCGTCTGCCTGCATGCCCACCTGCTTGTCCTCTCTGCATCACGCCTGGCACTCCCTGTATGTGTGTGTGTGTGTGACTGCCTTCTGCCTGCTCCTCTCACCCCGTGACGTCCTGCAGGTCCAGCATCCGCTGCTCCAGGCAGGCAGCAGGCAGCAGCAGCAGGGTGGACTGGCGGCGGGCCACCTTGGTGGCTGCCTCTATGGGGCAATCCAGCAGGCAACTCAGCAACTCCAGGGATTGCCACATGCTTGTCGGGGGCAGAGCCAGCAAGCCAGGCGACCTGGTGGGGGAAGGCAGGGGGCGGGGCAAGGCAGGGGGCGGCATGAATAAGGTGAGGCAACACAGGATCTAGACAGAGTGGGGTAGACAGGGCAGGGTGGAGGGTGGAGGGGGTGGGACAGGCAACACAAGAATGACGCTGTGACAGGCGCAGTGCTGCACCGTCAGAGCTCTTGCGTCTATCGCCCCTCCTGCCCTGTAGGACATCTGGCCGCTACCACTGATGCCTGCTGCCAGGCCTCCCTGCTCACTCCACCTGGCACTGTCCCCTGGCAGCCTGGAGGATATGGCAGGTCCCGGCTCTCACCTGCACACCATGCGGGCGGCATGCAGGGCACCGAAACAGCCCGCCAGCTCTTCCATGTGCCACGTCAGCAGCTCCCCTGCCTGCATGACCAGGCTGGGCTGAGCTCGCAGCACCTGGTGCATGGCACGCTGGCCTAGCAGCGGCTGCAATCCCGTTTGGAAGCGCAAAAGCTGCGGGCAGGCAGGCAGGCAGGCAGGCAGGCTGTGAAGGCTGTTGGGGCGACCTGCTGGAATGGCAGCTGACTGAGGCAGAGATGCGAGAGGTGAGGGTGACTGGACAAGCTGAGGATTGGCCAGTGTGGCCAGGCCTGCCTCGCATGACAGCTGAGGTGCTTGCTGCACTGTGTGTGCTGGCAGCTGCTGGGGCTTCAACCTTCCTGAGTCACACCTGTGCCAGCAGGACTCCAGGGTTGCTGGGTAGGCGGCCCCGCAGCACTGCTTCCGCAATGGCTCGCGACACAGCGGGCGGCAGCCCCACCTCAGCCGCCACTGCCTGCACACTCTGCTGCAGGTCTTGCTTCGCCTGCTGCTCAGTCACAGTATTGCTCTCACTCCTTGGCTGGCGCCGGCGCAGACCACGCCAGGCCGGCAGGCCGTGGACGCCAGACTGCCGTGTAGGTGGTGACCCTTCCCGCAGCAGTGGGCCGGGGGCGGAAGGCGACGCTTGGCGTAGTCGAAGCGGAGGCGCAGGCAAGCCCTCGAAGTCGTGGTCTGGAGATGCACGCGCTGGGTCAATATCACCAGTACATCCCCAGAGGGGCGGGTCGAGCTACTTACCGTAGTCTGCGACAACCCCATAGCGCGAGGTTTGCTGCAGTGTCTTGTCAAAGCGACGCCGGACCTCCTCTAGTGTCAAGACGCTGGAGCACTTAATGCGGGAGGTGTCTGCACCGATGTATCGCAAAACCCTGGTGACCGCACTGGCTCTGCAAAGGACTCCGTTGCGATGCGATGATGCTCCTGGCTTCAGATGGATCTAGAGCTCTGGAGTTGAGGCTCACTTGCAAACCCAGTTGTGGGCGGCTGCACTGATGTTTCTTCAGGCTTCGGCTGCGAGGTTTGACTGCCCCATTGCTGCAAGACAGCGGCCCTCAGACCGGCTGCCATTTGCGTAACCGCTGACCTTAATCGCTGCCTTGCGAATGCAATGTGTAAGACGAGCGAGGCGTAACACAGTTATCTCACCCTCCGTTTCCAATCGATCGGAGCGGAGCTCATGGAGGCTCATGGAGCGGAGCTGCCCCTGCATGGACGAATGCCATATTGCCGTTTCCAATGCGAGGAGAGGAGCGCTGCATGCTTAGAACTGGCGTGTGACATAGCGTTGATATGTCACTGTAGAGCTTGGTAGAGGATTCAGCGAAACAGGCAGCGTAAACGTAACCGTGATGCCTCGGACATTGAAGTTGACCGCGAGCTTGAGGCTCAGCCAGAGCCAAGCCAGGCGCAGAAGAACAAGAAGGACAGCGATGAAGCGCGCAGGGACCGACACGACAACAACACATGGCATGCGAAGAAGGCCAAACGGCATACCGTGATGAGGGGTGTGTGCGCTGCTGGTTTGGAGGCGGGAGTGGTCGTGGCGTCCGAAGTGGTCGAGGCGCGGCTCGTCACGCAAATCGAGGCTTGGGTGGAGGCCTGCAGTATTTTTTTTTTTTTTTTTTTTTTTTTTTTTTTTTTTTAAAGGAGGAGAGTTACAAGAGAGGAAGAAAAGGAACCAAAACCGCACTAGGTGAGAGTTTAGGAGAGGAACCCGTCAGAGGAGAGCAAAGCAGGCAAAACCAAGCGAGAAGACCACACAAGACAGGAGTCGAAGACTTGAAGGCCCCCAAAAGACACCAGCCCTCCTACTACACGCTAACGAGAAAACGACCCACCCACCCGACCCAGCCCCAGAAGAAACCCCACCCGCGAGGGCAACCCCCACCCGCGAGAGCTCCCCCTAGCTACCCAAGGGGCAAAAAGAGAGCGCCCCTCTCCCCTTACCTCCCATCCCCATCCTAACCACCCCAACGCTCTAAACTAGCCAGCCTAAACAAGAAACAAGCACTACTCCCACTCCCATACCCTAGCCTCCCGTACGGGCAACAGCCCCTAGCCGGGCTCCGCTGCGGCACCTAGGATGGGGGGGGCGGGCACAGGCCACTGCAACGACAGGCGCACCACCAGCTCCCCCTGCTGCCGCTGAAACCACCCTCCCGACGCTGCAGGCCACAGGCTTGCGAACTTCCTCTCATCCAGCCGCGGGTCTCTCCCCTTGAACCACGTGGACGGGACGGCGCCGCCCAGCCCCACCCGGATGTCCCTACCCACCCGGTACCAGTCCCGATGCACCGCCGACGAAAGGGTGAAGATGACTCCCTGCGCCACCCGATGGGCGAGCGACTGCGGCTGAGGCGCTGCGGCTAGGCCCAAGCTCCGGATGCGCCACACCGACCCCAAGTAGGCCACGCGTAGGCGCAGCCACAGGTGGGCATCGGGGGGCTGAAAGGGGCCAGCCTCGCTGTGCGTAGGGCGCCCGCTAAGGAGCAAGAGAGCGTCGCCTGAGGGAGGGCGGGTGCCTGTGAGGCGGCCGTACACGTCCAACACCCACTCCCAAGCGGGAGCCACGGAGGGACAGGTAAGAAAGGCATGGGTGAGAGTCTCTAGGGGTCCCAACTGGCAGAGGCGACAGGCTGAAGAAGCAGGGGCCGCAGCTTCTTTCAGAATGTGGCCCCACATGGCCCCCACCATGAGGCTCCCGTGCAGCACCCGCCACGCCACGATGACATGCTCCCGGCGGAGGGTGGGGTCCAACAGCTCCTGCCACACCTCTAGGCAAGGCTGGCCGGCTTGGGCTGAGCGGGCTAGTTCGTCCACCATGTCATCCAGAGCTCCATGCCCGGCAGCTGGCAGCGCGCCTGCCCGCCTGTTGCCGCTGTGCCTGCCCCCCCTTCCCCGTCGGAGCTGAGCGTCTAGCTGTCGCTGAGCCCGCTGCACCGCCCTGAGCTCCGGGGTGGGCCGCGGAGGATGTCTAGCGTTGGTGGCGCGCCAACGCGGTGTCTGGCTGCCCTGCACTTCCTCCGGGAGCAGCTCCTCTACATCCCTGCCCTGCTGCTCCCGCTCCCCCGCTGCCCGCTGCGCTGCGAGGAGGGTGGCGCTATCTAGCCAGCGCTGCTCCAGGGTCCGAAGGCCAGCTCCCGCGACGGCTAGCACTTGGGCTGGCTCAGCCCCCGGCAGCGGGCGCGGACCCCAAAGGGCTGGCCATAGGCCCCCACTAGCAGGATAGGTGGGGTCCAAGCGGGCCCGCTGTAGCTGCGTGAGGCGCAACCGTGCTGCCTTGACGGTGAGCACCATGAGGGAGGTGTTGCCCATGCCCCAAACCTGAGGGTCCAGCTGCACTTGGGACCAAGGGCCGAGCAGCCACTCCTCCCTAGGCCAGGAGGGGGGAGCCTCCCTGCCCGCTGAGCCTGCCCCCCGATCCCCGCTGCGATTCCCAGCCCTCCCACGACCCCTGCCCCGACCCCTACCCGTTGACTGCCCGTTGTCCCTACCCACACCCTCGTCCCCCACCTGCCCCCCCCTAGGCTCCATCGCTGCAAGGGCAGCTGCCCCCCCCCGCTGCTCCGGGAGCGGCCGCATGTGGGCAGCCCGCTCCTCAAGGGACAGCCGATAGCTGGGCTTGTCCAGGAGCACCACTGCTGCAGCCTGCCACTCCACCCCGGGATGAACCCCTAGAGCCCCCAAGGGACCCTGCTCTTGAGCGTCCAGAGCCACCAGTCTACCGCTAGGTGAGGCCCAGTGGGTCGGCCGCTGAGAGGGAACGCGTCGCACCAGGAAGCCCATCCCGCCCCACGCACACTCCCACTCCGGTGCTGGGAGCTGCCGACCATCCACCACCTGTTGCCACGGCTCTGGCAGGGTAGCCCGCACCAAGTCAGCCTCCCACCTCACGGCTGCCTGCTGCTCATCTGAAACGAAGGCGGAACGGGGTCGATGGAGGGCCTCGCGCACATGCCGTACGTGGGTCCAGCGCAGGGCCTCAACTGCCAGGGGGTCACTGTCTGACCTGCCCCGCAGTCTGACTAGAGCGTTGAAGCGCAGCGGCTCCGCCAACACCGAGAAGTGAGATTGGGCGGCCGGGGCCACCACACGGTGGAGCTTGAGCTGTGCAATGGCTGTGACGTGGGCCTGTAGGCGGGGGCTGAGGTTGGGCACGGGGGAGGCTGTGGGGTCCGTGACTACCCAGGTGCTGAGGTTGTGCTGGGGGTCGGCGAGCAGGCTGTGCAACAGGGGCTGCCACTCCCGGACTCTGGGCGAGAAGAGCTGGGCCACAGTTTTGGCTAGCATGGCAATGCTGGTGATCTCCAGGTCTGGCAGCCCCAGACCACCCTCCCGTCGGGGCATCACACAAGCTGCGTCGTTGGGGTAGAGGCAGGCCTTGTTGGGGCTACGCTCCTGGGGCAGGTCCGAGGCTGCCACAAAGCGCTTGACCGCCTTGCCCATCGCCACTCCGGCTGCAGCCAGGGGTTGCACGAACGCCATCTGGTAAATGGCCTTGGAAGCCAGGCATTGCTGCGCCACTTGCACCCGACCCAGCAGGTTAAGACCTTGCGGACGCCAGGGAAGGGAGGCGGCCACCATGGCTGCTGCTGCCCCTCCAAAGGCGGCCTCGCTCATGGCGGAGTAGCTAGCTGCCCCGAGAGGCACCCCCAGGTGCCGGACGGGTACGCCTTGTGGCGCAGGGGGGATGGTCACGGCTCCAGCCCCGGTCCCTGGTCCTGCACCACCCTCTCCCTCACCCGCCCCCTGGCCCTCCCAACCCTGGCCCCCCCGCTCCGCCCCGCCCTCGCCCCGGCCCTGCCCTCTGCTCCTAGCCACCCCCTCTCCCCCTGCCGCGCCACCTCCCCCCTCCACCTCAGTCCTGCCACCCTCTGCTGGGGCAAGCTGGGTAGGGGTGGCAGCAACTGCTGAGGAAGGGGGCACCTGCCTGAGCGACCTGTGCTGCTGACCTCCCTCGCCCAACCTCTCTCCTCCTCCGTCCTTGCTGCTTCCAGCCCCTCTGCCATGCCCCGCTCCTGTGCCTCTGCCCCTCTCTAGGCTCGCCGTCCCGCTGTTGTCCCTCTGAGCTCTGCCTGCCCCCGTCCCACCCTCCCCCCTGCCCCCCACCCAACTGGCGACCCTGCCCTCCCCTAAGCTGGCCGCCCCAGCGTTGCCCTCCCCTGCACTCTCCCCCCCTTGGCTGCCCGCCCTTGCTCTGCCCCCCTCCTGTCCCGCTGCCGAGACCTCTGCCGGCTGACCACAAGGGAGCGCTGAGCTCTTGGCTACGCTGAGGGCTGGCCCCCCCGCGGCCCGGAACAGGCCCAGAGCCTCCAACACCACCGCCCCGTCCCTGACCCTGTCCAGCACAGCGATGGTGAGGTCGTCTGCAAACTCCTTGGAGGGGAGGACTGGAAGGAGGGTGGGCTGGCACATGGAAAGAGGGCTGTGGGGGATGGTGGGCGTGTTAATGCGGCCTGCCAACTGCAGGGAGCTGAGGTAGCTGACTAGGGGCTGGAGGGCGATGCACCAATACAGCGGGGAAGCCCCACTGCCCTGGAGCAGCCCTGAGGCTAGGGGGAAGCTGTCGGTGAGACGACCGTTAACCAGCACCTGACTGCTGGCCCCCCGGTGCAACAGCTGGGCCCAACGCACATGCCCGTCCTGGCGGAACCCCATGGCCTCCATGGTGTCCTGGAGCAAGCCCCAAGACACGTTGTCGTAGGCCCCTGCCAGGTCCAGGAGCAAGAGCCAGGCTGGGCTCCCACGCTGCTGCAGGTACTCTAGGAGGCTGAGGTGGAACTGCACGTTGTCGCTGATGTCCCTCCCAAGGATGAAGGCCGACTGGGAGAGGGGCACTAGCAGGTCCAGTGGCTGTTGCAGCCGGTCCTCCAGCGCCCTGGCCACCAACCGCACGTCGCAGTTGAGAAGCGTGATTGGGCGGTAACCGGCCACCTGGTCCCTCGGCTTGCCAGACTTGGGCACTAGCGTGATGACGCCGGTGAGGAACTCTGCCAGAGGGGCGGGGTCGGTCGTATCTGCCAGAGCCTCCCTCAACATGGCCCGCATCGGGCCCACCAGCTGGGGCCACAGCCGGTCGTACACCTCCATAGGGAGGCCGTCCTTGCCAGGGGCCTTGCTGTGGGCGCACCCCTGCAACGCGTGGCCCAACTCCTCCGCTGACAGCATGGGGTCTGTTCCGGGGCCCTCGCAACTGTTCGCTTGGGCGGGGGTGAGGCGGGAGGTGAGGCTGGCGAGCAGGGTGGCCCGAGCTGCTGGGTCAACCGGCTTGGCGGCGTACACCCCTGTGGGAGAGGAAGCCGAGAAGTGCTGCTCGAAGACACGGCAGGCTGCCAGGACACCTGCAGGGCTGGAGAGGTCTGCTACCTGACCCGGCTGGGTGGGGAGCTGCAGGGAGGAGATGAGAGTAGGGGTGTGCGCCGGCTGGTCGCGGTGGTAGAAGTAGAAAGAGGAGCGATCTCCATAGCACTGGTCCAGGACTGCACTGGCTTGCATGGAGCGCGTCGCCCCCTGCTCCCTGTCCTGCACCCCCGCCAGAGCTGCTACCTCCCCCAGCTGCACCGCCGCAACCAGGTCTGCGTCTCCGGGCTGACCCGCACTGCGTAGCTGTGACACCACATGAGCCCTCGCTGCGGTGGCTGCCTTCTCCCTGCGGTGTAGCAGATCCCGTTGCTCCCTGCTTTGCGCTCTGAGGAAGCGCTGGGCATGGAGAGCGAGGCCTTGCTTCACTAGCGCCCACCTAGCCCGATGGACGTCACGCCGCTGCGGCCCCTGGGAGCTGGCAAGCTGGGCTGCGTGGTGAGCGGCTTCCCGACTCAAGAAGCCCGCCAGGCCGTCGAGCAGGACTGGGTTATCGAGGTGGGCGGGGTGCAGCTGCCACGGGGCGCGGGCTGTGAGGGGCAGGTCTGGAGGGTACATGACCACGGACACTGGGAAGTGATCGGTGGAGACCGGCTTGAGGCCCTGGATGGAGCTGTCCAACTGCCACTCCGCCACAGAAGCTGAGACGTACCAGCGGTCAAGGCGGGCCCCTGTCTGCCAGCGGTTGCTGAGGTGCGTGAGGTCGCGGGAGGTGGGGCGCATACGGCGCCAGGCATCCACCAAGCCCCTCTCCTCCACCAACCGCTCCAGCTGCTCCGCCCCTACACCCCTGCTACCCACCCAGTCCTCCGCGTGCTGACTGGTTGCCCCCACGGGTGTGCCCACCTTGTCGTCCGGGGAGAGGATGCAGTTGAAATCCCCACCCATGATGAGCATGCGGCGCTCTGAGGCGTGAGGGAGGCAAGCTGGCAGGCAGGCCCCAAAAAAAGCAGCCCGCTGTGCTGGCTGGGCTGGAGCGTACACACACACTAACGAGGCTGGCTTGCCCGCTAACTCTGCATCTACCCTCACCACCCTCCCCTGTGCCCCGTCTACCTGCAACTGCACCTGTGTGCAGCTAAGCAGGATGGTGGAGGGCTTGACTAGGACCAGGCAGCCCTGGGAGTGGCCGGTGCCTGGGCTGTAGGACCATTGGCCCCGCCACCCCGGCTTGGCCCCCGTGGCTGCCTCCGCCCACTGCCATAGGCACTCCGCCTGGTGGCACTCTTGAAGGAAGAAAACTTGAGCGGTGCTACTGGCAGCCCAATCCAGCAGGGCCTGGAGCTTGTGAGGCTGGGCAAGGCCCCTGACGTTGAGGGTGACTGCCTGGAAACTGGCAGCCACACCCGGACGCTGCATGGCTAGACTTGGTGGGCCCCCGCGCGGGCTACGCGTGATCTGTACCGAGCGTGCGAGCCAAGAGGAGGAGGGGGTGGGAGCGGCGTCTCGACGCAAACCGCTTTCTTACGGCAGGGAGAGGGGACGGCGTGACGGGCTATGCCCGGGAGAGCTAAAGGCGGGCGAGGTGGTAGGGGAAGGAAAAGGGCCAACCTCCGCTCCCGCCCTAACTCGTGCCCCACGCCGGCCTCTTGGCCCAAGCCTACTGCTGTCACCGCCCCTGGCTCCCTAACCCTCCGACCCACTCCTGGACCCACCACCCACCCTGCTCCCAACCCCGGCCACCCCTGTAGCCCCCCCTGACCTCCCCCTTCCCTACTCCCATGCTCGTCCCCCTGATGGTCCCCCTGTAGGCCTCCCTGCTGGACCCCTTGACCCCCCCCCTGACCAACCCCCGCTAAAACCTCTGGTACTCTAGCCCCTTGACGCGCTGGCCGAGACCTCTTCCGCTCACTGTACCCAGCTGCCCCCTGGCCTGCGGAGGAGCGCGCCCTTGGCAAGAGAGGGGAGGGATAACGGCGCTGCCCGGCCTGCCCGGCGTGCTGCTCATGCCCCATGCTACCACCCTCGGACTCCAAATCTGAGAGCACCCCATAGCGGACGCGGGGAGGGGAGGTTGGATGGTCACTGACCTCTGAGCTGTCACAGTCCATGACTCCGTACCTGACCGTATGAGGAGCCTCCGTGGGTGGACTGATGGCAACATGGGGATGGCAGAGATGGGCAGGTAGCGGGGCTGAGGTGGGCTGCGTTGTACCAGCTCCGTGGGCTGGCTGACACGAATCCCTGGGACGGCGAGCCCGGTCAACCAGGTCCTGGATCGTCCTAGCCGCACCCCGGACAAACCTCTCCATCCGCAGGACGGCTGTGCCCTTGACGATGGGGCGTTGAGGGGGGGGCCCTCCCAATGAGGGTCGCGGGGTGGGGGAGCTGAGCACGGTGGAAGGTGAGGGAGGGAGATGTGCCACATCCATGTCAGCGGGGGTAGCAGTGCCCGCAACCTTAGAAAACTCAACTGCAAGAACCTCCGCCAGCTGCCCTGTCCCCGCCAACACCCGCGTCGCTGTGCTCGAGGCTGCACCATGCCTATCCTCTACCCACTGACTAGCCCTCCTGCCCATCCTAGCAAAAGCGCTGGTCTCCTTGCCAACTGTCCTAGGAACGAAGGCCAACGGGGCATGAACTCTTGGGTGCCCAAGAAGGATGGTCCGCTGTTGCAGCTGCGCAAGGGCACCCTTGAACTCCTTCCCCGACTCGTACCCCGCCATGCCACCCCCTGCTGGGGCGAGCTGATAGGGGGTGGTCGTGACCGGCGCTGAGGGGGAGCCCTGGCCTGCCTGGCTAACCAGCTGCTCCTGAACCTGGCTAACCTGACCCCCCTTCCCCCCCTCGTACCCCGCCATGCCACCCCCTGCTGGGGCGAGCTGATTGGGGGTGGTCGTGACCGGCGCTGAGGGGGAGCCCTGGCCTGCCTGGCTAACCAGCTGCTCCTGAACCTGGCTAACCTGACTCCCCTTCCCCCCCTCGTACCCCGCCATGCCACCCCCTGCTGGGGCGTGCTGGTTGTGGGTGGGCAAGATCGGCAGGGCGGGGGGGCCCAGCGGAGACTGACTGGACACTGCGAGAAAAGGACCCGCCGCCCTCCTACTCACTGGCGGAAAGTCGGTGCAGAGGTCGTTGTTGGGTGTCCGTTGCACGGTCAACGAGCGGGACGGACCCCACGAAGAGTCAAAACGGGAGGGCTTGAAGCTAGGGCCTGGAGCTGGGGCTTGGGGCTGCTCAGGCTTGGCGGAAGCTGAGGCTAGGTGAAGCACCGTGGTACCACCCTTGGCAAGGCGGGCATACCGAGGACGTAGGGAAACTGTCGGTGGGTCAGCTGTTGGGGTGAGCTGGGTGGGAGGGGCAGCAGGTGTGGCTGGCACGGGGGCCATGACGCCCTTGTCGGGCAGGGGCTGCAGCAGCTGGGCACGCTCTTGCTGGATGCCTGCAACACACACTGCAGTGCCACCCACTGCTGGGGTGAGCTGGGTGGGAGGGGCAGCAGGTGTGGCTGGCACGGGGGCCATGACGCCCTTGTCGGGCAGGGGCTGCAGCAGCTGGGCACGCTCTTGCTGGATGCCTGCAACACACACTGCAGTGCCACCCACTGCTGGGGTGAGCTGGGTGGGGGGGGCAGCAGGTGTGGCTGGCACGGGGGCCATGACGCCCTTGTCGGGCAGGGGCTGCAGCAGCTGGGCACGCACTTGCTGGATGCCTGCAACACACACTGCAGTGCCACCCACTGCTGGGGTGAGCTGGGTGGGAGGGGCAGCAGGTGTGGCTGGCACGGGGGCCATGACGCCCTTGTCGGGCAGGGGCTGCAGCAGCTGGGCACGCTCTTGCTGGATGCCTGCAACACACACTGCAGTGCCACCCACTGCTGGGGTGAGCTGGGTGGGGGATGCAGCAGGTGTGGCCGACCGGGGAGCCGCCACGCCCTCATCGGTCTCAAAAGGCAGCAGCAGGCCACCCTGTGGCTGCATACCCTCAGCAGCAACAGCAGTGCTACCCCCTACTGGGGCGTGCTGGGTGGGGGTAGCAACAACTGTAGTGCCAGGGGGAAGAGGGTGTGCTTGCTGATGCTGCTGCTGCTGTACCTGCTGCTGCTGCCGCCGCCCTGGCAGCTGTGGAGCAGAAGCCCATAACCCTAGAAGGCCAGTAGCAGCACTGGTGCCATGAGGGGGCTGGGAGGTGGTGGCGGGGACGAAGCAGGTCCAGCCAGGCAACCCTTCAACACTCGCCTGGGTGAGCAGGGTAGGAGCCGCGGCCTCTCCGGCATGCTCAGGAGCGCTCGTGGCTCCTGAGGCGTCCGCCATGGGTCCTTCGGCTGGAGCATGCTGATGGGTGGGCTGGGGGGGGGGTGAGCAGGGTGGTTGAGGTGAAGGGGGTGGGGCCGAGGGGGAGTCAGGAGGAGGGGGAGGAGGAGGAGGCTGGGGAGTAGCATTCCCCTCGGCGCCTTGCTGGAGAGGGACCCCGTCCTCTCCAAAAACCTGGATACGCCCCCACCGCCCCATGGGGTTCTGCACACTCCTAGGCAGAGAGGTTAAGCAGGGGTCACCTGCTGGGGGAAACACATAGGCCTCCACCACCCCCCCATTGCCGCACTGTGTGCCTGCCAGGTAGCTGTGCCGGGGGTGGTCACCCAGGCGCTCGCTGAACACGAAGGTGGAGGTTGGGTGTAGGACAGCAGGCAACCCCTCCCCGCTGTACTCACTGGCTGTGTACCCAGCGGCTGCAAGCACCGCCGCCGTGATGCCCCGCCGCGCTGCCTGCTGGTAGTGCAGGCTCAGCACTACCTTCACTGCCCCTGGAGGGGGGAGGCTGGGCAGGGGAGTCAAAGGCACACTGACGACCTGCCCCTGGAACTGCACCTCCATGACAGACTGGGCCAGGAGGGAGGAGTGGAGATGCCTGCCCTGCGCTGAGGCATGGTCATGGAGGATGTGAAGGGCATGGTAGGGGTGGTCAGGTTGCAGGTGGGACTCTAAAGAAACTAAAGCTGGGCCATGCTGTAGGGCATAGAGCCGGACCTCTGTGGCACAGGCTTCGGCAAACCCTGCCACAAAGTCAGCTGCCGCGGCATGCTGGAGCTGGCTCTGCACCAAGTGCCGGGCTTTGGCCCCAACCTGCATGGCCCACACCACTTCCAAGGTGAAAGGCTCTCTGGTCAGCCGGCGAGTGAGCCAGCCCCCGCTACGGGTAGACGCCACCTGGGCAATAGCTGCTGTAATGCTGCTGTCCATGGCCAGGGGGTGGCTGAAACCTGGGGCTCAGGGCGAGAAACAGCGTGAGCAAGGCACAAGGAAGGCAGCGAGCTCACTAGGAGGGGACTTAGCTCCTTAGTCCCCCATTGACCCGGGGGCTGGGCTGGAGGGATAAAAGAGCCGGCTAGCACAGAGTGCAGCACACTAGGGCGAGGTTTCTTCAGGTAGTCGTCTCCTTGTCGTTGGAGACGCCACTGCTGCTGCTGCTACTGCTGTTACTGCTGCTGCGACCGAGCTGCTGCTCTGCGAGAAAGATCTGAGGAGCAGAGGTTCACGATAAGAAAGCTGAAGCTGAGCTGCAGGGCTACACGAGCTGGGTTACAGAACGTGCTACTGGGCTGCTAAGAAGCCGCTCCGCGATGCTGAGCTGCTAGACACGAGCTGGGTTGCAGGACGAGCTGCTGGGCTGCTAAGAAGCCGAACCGCGATGCTGAGCTGCTAGACACGAGCTGGGTTGCAGGACGAGCTGCTGGGCTGCTAAGAAGCCGAACCGCGATGCTAACCCAGCGGGTCTTACAAGTGAGCATTGATACATGTTGCCTTGCAGGTGGCTGCACCCGGTGCGCAGCATGGCGACGCGGTCCCGCATCCGGGGCCTGATGTGCTCAACAAGCAACGGCATCAGGTTCTACGACCGGGCGTGTCAGCCGCGCTGAATATCGCCTGCATTGCAGCCGGGCCGGGCCGCCCTCGCGAGCTCAGCAGCTGGCTGGGCCGCCCCGCCATGCCTAACCCAGGCAGACCAGGCCAGGAATGGGTGCACGTGCGCGACAAGGGCCTACTGCGGAAGTGGCAGCGGCGGCACCAGCGGCAGCGATAGTGACATGTGTATCATGCCATGAGCCAAACAAACAAACAATACGATTGCCCCTTACAAAGGGGATGTGTGTGCGCTAGAGTGTGCATAGGGTAGGGCTCTAGCGAATAGGTTAGGGACACAGTCCCGACTCCTAGGTTAGGGACACACACCGGTCCCTGACTGCTGTGGAGAAGTGTAGGGGCTCCACAAGAGGATAGGGATACAGCATTGTTGATATATCCATTCAGATATATCTACTGCCATACAGGTAGTATGGCAGAGCTGAGACCGGCTGCCTTAATCGCTGACCTTAATGACCGATGGCCTTAATCGCTGCCTTGCGAATGCAATGTGTAAGACGAGCGAGGCGTAACACAGTTATCTCACCCTCCGTTTCCAATCGATCGGAGCGGAGCTCATGGAGGCTCATGGAGCGGAGCTGCCCCTGCATGGACGAATGCCATATTGCCGTTTCCAATGCGAGGAGAGGAGCGCTGCATGCTTAGAACTGGCGTGTGACATAGCGTTGATATGTCACTGTAGAGCTTGGTAGAGGATTCAGCGAAACAGGCAGCGTAAACGTAACCGTGATGCCTCGGACATTGAAGTTGACCGCGAGCTTGAGGCTCAGCCAGAGCCAAGCCAGGCGCAGAAGAACAAGAAGGACAGCGATGAAGCGCGCAGGGACCGACACGACAACAACACATGGCATGCGAAGAAGGCCAAACGGCATACCGTGATGAGGGGTGTGTGCGCTGCTGGTTTGGAGGCGGGAGTGGTCGTGGCGTCCGAAGTGGTCGAGGCGCGGCTCGTCACGCAAATCGAGGCTTGGGTGGAGGCCTGCAGTATGAGAGCGCTGCTCGGCAGCTTGCTACTGGGTCTCATGGTGCGAGGCTGGTTCACGCGGCTCAGGGGGCTTCCGGACGGGCAGGATGTCTTCGAGGAAATCCCAGCTGAGGACGCGTTCATCCCGAACCTGGCGGACCGCAACATGTACCTGCACCTCATCCGCGGAATGCCTCCTCCCGGAAGGGCCTCTCGGCCTAGCGAAGCAGTGGAGGATGTGCTGGCCTTGTACCCGGGTCTCCACGACCGCCTCAAAGCTGTACCTCGCTATGAGTACGACTCCAACACCGTAGACGACGTGGGCACCAAGCTGGAGACTAACTTCGCAAACAGCCTCACCGAGCTGTTCCCCCGCAGGGTTGAGCAAGCGGTGGCTCTGGCTGGAGCCCGGGTCATCGCTGGCTCATACGAGCACCAGCGCCACTTGTGGCTGGCCGTGGATGGCAGTCCAGGCTGGACTGAGCGTCAGCGCAGCTGGGTGGCGAGGAGTGTGCAAGGGAAGGTGGTGACCTGGCTAGAGGGTGAGGAACAGGGTCAGGGTGGGGTGGTGCCTACTGCTGCAATGCAGGACGAGGTGGCTTGGCAGCGGAGGTTGCTGGGGCTGGGTCAGGGGGTTGTGGTGAACGACGCCTGGCTGGAGAGGGGGGTCAACCGGGGCAGCCTGCTTCTGGGCTGAGGTGAGTAGGCCGTACGCCAGCCAGTATGTTTGCCGTACGCCAGCCAGTATGTGTGCCACAATGCTTGTCTATGCCATGACTTGACATGAGCTCACAATGTGTCTCTCCTTGTGTGCCTTGGCTGCAGACTGTCAAGGGTGCCAGGGTACGCTGTAACTCGGCTGCCACAGGTCGCCCACTGGCCCTGGCCTATGGGGCAGCAAGCTTCAGCGGCAGCGGCAGCATTGACAGCAAGGGCGTGCCCGTCAAGCAGATGCAACGGGAGGCATGCAAGCAGTTCCCCGGGCGTGTGGTGCTGGTGCATGAGTTCCGGACCAGCAGGGTCAGCTCTGCCCGCACCAACGTGGTGGCAGGTCAAGCAGAGTCCTTCAGGTGAGAGACCTCAGGGGCATTTGCATTGATGGAGTGCAGTCATTACATAGATGCATAACAGCCTCACACACCAGCCTAGACTGTGCCCTACACCGTTTGCAACTAGACATGGCTTGACTTATCACTTGGTTTGGCGCGGAAGGGTCTTACAAGTGAGCATTGATACATGTTGCCTTGCAGGTGGCTGCACCCGGTGCGCAGCATGGCGACGCGGTCCCGCATCCGGGGCCTGATGTGCTCAACAAGCAACGGCATCAGGTTCTACGACCGGGCGTGTCAGCCGCGCTGAATATCGCCTGCATTGCAGCCGGGCCGGGCCGCCCTCGCGAGCTCAGCAGCTGGCTGGGCCGCCCCGCCATGCCTAACCCAGGCAGACCAGGCCAGGAATGGGTGCACGTGCGCGACAAGGGCCTACTGCGGAAGTGGCAGCGGCGGCACCAGCGGCAGCGATAGTGACATGTGTATCATGCCATGAGCCAAACAAACAAACAATACGATTGCCCCTTACAAAGGGGATGTGTGTGCGCTAGAGTGTGCATAGGGTAGGGCTCTAGCGAATAGGTTAGGGACACAGTCCCGACTCCTAGGTTAGGGACACACACCGGTCCCTGACTGCTGTGGAGAAGTGTAGGGGCTCCACAAGAGGATAGGGATACAGCATTGTTGATATATCCATTCAGATATATCTACTGCCATACAGGTAGTATGGCAGAGCTGAGACCGGCTGCCTTAATCGCTGACCTTAATGACCGATGGCCTTAATCGCTGCCTTGCGAATGCAATGTGTAAGACGAGCGAGGCGTAACACAGTTATCTCACCCTCCGTTTCCAATCGATCGGAGCGGAGCTCATGGAGGCTCATGGAGCGGAGCTGCCCCTGCATGGACGAATGCCATATTGCCGTTTCCAATGCGAGGAGAGGAGCGCTGCATGCTTAGAACTGGCGTGTGACATAGCGTTGATATGTCACTGTAGAGCTTGGTAGAGGATTCAGCGAAACAGGCAGCGTAAACGTAACCGTGATGCCTCGGACATTGAAGTTGACCGCGAGCTTGAGGCTCAGCCAGAGCCAAGCCAGGCGCAGAAGAACAAGAAGGACAGCGATGAAGCGCGCAGGGACCGACACGACAACAACACATGGCATGCGAAGAAGGCCAAACGGCATACCGTGATGAGGGGTGTGTGCGCTGCTGGTTTGGAGGCGGGAGTGGTCGTGGCGTCCGAAGTGGTCGAGGCGCGGCTCGTCACGCAAATCGAGGCTTGGGTGGAGGCCTGCAGTATGAGAGCGCTGCTCGGCAGCTTGCTACTGGGTCTCATGGTGCGAGGCTGGTTCACGCGGCTCAGGGGGCTTCCGGACGGGCAGGATGTCTTCGAGGAAATCCCAGCTGAGGACGCGTTCATCCCGAACCTGGCGGACCGCAACATGTACCTGCACCTCATCCGCGGAATGCCTCCTCCCGGAAGGGCCTCTCGGCCTAGCGAAGCAGTGGAGGATGTGCTGGCCTTGTACCCGGGTCTCCACGACCGCCTCAAAGCTGTACCTCGCTATGAGTACGACTCCAACACCGTAGACGACGTGGGCACCAAGCTGGAGACTAACTTCGCAAACAGCCTCACCGAGCTGTTCCCCCGCAGGGTTGAGCAAGCGGTGGCTCTGGCTGGAGCCCGGGTCATCGCTGGCTCATACGAGCACCAGCGCCACTTGTGGCTGGCCGTGGATGGCAGTCCAGGCTGGACTGAGCGTCAGCGCAGCTGGGTGGCGAGGAGTGTGCAAGGGAAGGTGGTGACCTGGCTAGAGGGTCAGGAACAGGGTCAGGGTGGGGTGGTGCCTACTGCTGCAATGCAGGACGAGGTGGCTTGGCAGCGGAGGTTGCTGGGGCTGGGTCAGGGGGTTGTGGTGAACGACGCCTGGCTGGAGAGGGGGGTCAACCGGGGCAGCCTGCTTCTGGGCTGAGGTGAGTAGGCCGTACGCCAGCCAGTATGTTTGCCGTACGCCAGCCAGTATGTGTGCCACAATGCTTGTCTATGCCATGACTTGACATGAGCTCACAATGTGTCTCTCCTTGTGTGCCTTGGCTGCAGACTGTCAAGGGTGCCAGGGTACGCTGTAACTCGGCTGCCACAGGTCGCCCACTGGCCCTGGCCTATGGGGCAGCAAGCTTCAGCGGCAGCGGCAGCATTGACAGCAAGGGCGTGCCCGTCAAGCAGATGCAACGGGAGGCATGCAAGCAGTTCCCCGGGCGTGTGGTGCTGGTGCATGAGTTCCGGACCAGCAGGGTCAGCTCTGCCCGCACCAACGTGGTGGCAGGTCAAGCAGAGTCCTTCAGGTGAGAGACCTCAGGGGCATTTGCATTGATGGAGTGCAGTCATTACATAGATGCATAACAGCCTCACACACCAGCCTAGACTGTGCCCTACACCGTTTGCAACTAGACATGGCTTGACTTATCACTTGGTTTGGCGCGGAAGGGTCTTACAAGTGAGCATTGATACATGTTGCCTTGCTGAGGCCGTGGCTGGGGTCTGCCAAAAGGCTGTGGGTAAGGGGTTGCCAAGGGCGCACCCAGGGCGACCAAAGCTGGGCCAACATCTTCGCCCGCATGGCTGTGCTGATGACCCCTAGGTCTGGGAGCCCCACCCCTCCCTCCCGCCGGGGCATAACGCAGATGGCCTCGCTAGGGTACAGGCGGTTGCTGTTGGGGCTGCGCTCCTGGGGAAGGTCTGACGCAGCGACAAAGCGTTTGATGGCAAGGGCCATGGCCTGCGCCAAGGCTGTGGGAGGTTGCACGGCGGCCATCTGGTAGATGACCTTACTGGCCAGGCACTGCTGAGCCACCTGTACCCTCCCAAGCAGGTTGAGGCCCAGGGGCTGCCAAGGGAGGGAGGCCGCTGTGATGGCAGCTGCAGCACCACCATAGGCGGCCTCTCCTGTGGCAGCGTAAGAGGTCGCCCCTAGGGGGACCCCCAGGTGGCGCACCACCAACCCCGGCGGCGCGGCGCGGATGACCCCCCCTGCCCCTGCCCCTGCTCCTGCCCCTGCCCCTGCCCCTGCCCCTGCCCCTGCCTCTGCCCCTGCCCCTGCCCCTGCCCCTGCCCCTGCCCCTGCCCCTGCCCCTGCCCCTGCCCCTGCCCCTGCCCCTGCCCCTGCCCCCGCCTCTACCCTTCCCCTCTCCCCTCCCTTAGCGCCTCCCCTCCCCCCTCCCTCCCCTCCCACCCTTGCCAACCCTGCTCCCTCCGCCCCCAGGGCCTCCGGCTCGCCCTGACCGGTCACTGGTTGGACGCACGGCAGGGCCACGCTCTTGCTCACGCTCAGCGCTGGGCCGCCTGCGGCGCGGAACCGCTCCAAGGCCTCCACCACCACTTCCCCGTCCTTGACCCGATCCGCCACCAGGATGGTGAGGTCGTCCGCGTACTCCTTGGTGGGAAGCGCGGGGGTCAGGGTGGCAGCGTGCATGGCTGTGCTGGCTGGGCTGGAGCGTACACACACACTAACGAGGCTGGCTTGCCCGCTAACTCTGCATCTACCCTCACCACCCTCCCCTGTGCCCCGTCTACCTGCAACTGCACCTGTGTGCAGCTAAGCAGGATGGTGGAGGGCTTGACTAGGACCAGGCAGCCCTGGGAGTGGCCGGTGCCTGGGCTGTAGGACCATTGGCCCCGCCACCCCGGCTTGGCCCCCGTGGCTGCCTCCGCCCACTGCCATAGGCACTCCGCCTGGTGGCACTCTTGAAGGAAGAAAACTTGAGCGGTGCTACTGGCAGCCCAATCCAGCAGGGCCTGGAGCTTGTGAGGCTGGGCAAGGCCCCTGACGTTGAGGGTGACTGCCTGGAAACTGGCAGCCACACCCGGACGCTGCATGGCTAGACTTGGTGGGCCCCCGCGCGGGCTACGCGTGATCTGTACCGAGCGTGCGAGCCAAGAGGAGGAGGGGGTGGGAGCGGCGTCTCGACGCAAACCGCTTTCTTACGGCAGGGAGAGGGGACGGCGTGACGGGCTATGCCCGGGAGAGCTAAAGGCGGGCGAGGTGGTAGGGGAAGGAAAAGGGCCAACCTCCGCTCCCGCCCTAACTCGTGCCCCACGCCGGCCTCTTGGCCCAAGCCTACTGCTGTCACCGCCCCTGGCTCCCTAACCCTCCGACCCACTCCTGGACCCACCACCCACCCTGCTCCCAACCCCGGCCACCCCTGTAGCCCCCCCTGACCTCCCCCTTCCCTACTCCCATGCTCGTCCCCCTGATGGTCCCCCTGTAGGCCTCCCTGCTGGACCCCTTGACCCCCCCCCTGACCAACCCCCGCTAAAACCTCTGGTACTCTAGCCCCTTGACGCGCTGGCCGAGACCTCTTCCGCTCACTGTACCCAGCTGCCCCCTGGCCTGCGGAGGAGCGCGCCCTTGGCAAGAGAGGGGAGGGATAACGGCGCTGCCCGGCCTGCCCGGCGTGCTGCTCATGCCCCATGCTACCACCCTCGGACTCCAAATCTGAGAGCACCCCATAGCGGACGCGGGGAGGGGAGGTTGGATGGTCACTGACCTCTGAGCTGTCACAGTCCATGACTCCGTACCTGACCGTATGAGGAGCCTCCGTGGGTGGACTGATGGCAACATGGGGATGGCAGAGATGGGCAGGTAGCGGGGCTGAGGTGGGCTGCGTTGTACCAGCTCCGTGGGCTGGCTGACACGAATCCCTGGGACGGCGAGCCCGGTCAACCAGGTCCTGGATCGTCCTAGCCGCACCCCGGACAAACCTCTCCATCCGCAGGACGGCTGTGCCCTTGACGATGGGGCGTTGAGGGGGGGGCCCTCCCAATGAGGGTCGCGGGGTGGGGGAGCTGAGCACGGTGGAAGGTGAGGGAGGGAGATGTGCCACATCCATGTCAGCGGGGGTAGCAGTGCCCGCAACCTTAGAAAACTCAACTGCAAGAACCTCCGCCAGCTGCCCTGTCCCCGCCAACACCCGCGTCGCTGTGCTCGAGGCTGCACCATGCCTATCCTCTACCCACTGACTAGCCCTCCTGCCCATCCTAGCAAAAGCGCTGGTCTCCTTGCCAACTGTCCTAGGAACGAAGGCCAACGGGGCATGAACTCTTGGGTGCCCAAGAAGGATGGTCCGCTGTTGCAGCTGCGCAAGGGCACCCTTGAACTCCTTCCCCGACTCGTACCCCGCCATGCCACCCCCTGCTGGGGCGAGCTGATAGGGGGTGGTCGTGACCGGCGCTGAGGGGGAGCCCTGGCCTGCCTGGCTAACCAGCTGCTCCTGAACCTGGCTAACCTGACCCCCCTTCCCCCCCTCGTACCCCGCCATGCCACCCCCTGCTGGGGCGAGCTGATTGGGGGTGGTCGTGACCGGCGCTGAGGGGGAGCCCTGGCCTGCCTGGCTAACCAGCTGCTCCTGAACCTGGCTAACCTGACTCCCCTTCCCCCCCTCGTACCCCGCCATGCCACCCCCTGCTGGGGCGTGCTGGTTGTGGGTGGGCAAGATCGGCAGGGCGGGGGGGCCCAGCGGAGACTGACTGGACACTGCGAGAAAAGGACCCGCCGCCCTCCTACTCACTGGCGGAAAGTCGGTGCAGAGGTCGTTGTTGGGTGTCCGTTGCACGGTCAACGAGCGGGACGGACCCCACGAAGAGTCAAAACGGGAGGGCTTGAAGCTAGGGCCTGGAGCTGGGGCTTGGGGCTGCTCAGGCTTGGCGGAAGCTGAGGCTAGGTGAAGCACCGTGGTACCACCCTTGGCAAGGCGGGCATACCGAGGACGTAGGGAAACTGTCGGTGGGTCAGCTGTTGGGGTGAGCTGGGTGGGAGGGGCAGCAGGTGTGGCTGGCACGGGGGCCATGACGCCCTTGTCGGGCAGGGGCTGCAGCAGCTGGGCACGCTCTTGCTGGATGCCTGCAACACACACTGCAGTGCCACCCACTGCTGGGGTGAGCTGGGTGGGAGGGGCAGCAGGTGTGGCTGGCACGGGGGCCATGACGCCCTTGTCGGGCAGGGGCTGCAGCAGCTGGGCACGCACTTGCTGGATGCCTGCAACACAAACTGCAGTGCCACCCACTGCTGGGGTGAGCTGGGTGGGAGGGGCAGCAGGTGTGGCTGGCACGGGGGCCATGACGCCCTTGTCGGGCAGGGGCTGCAGCAGCTGGGCACGCTCTTGCTGGATGCCTGCAACACAAACTGCAGTGCCACCCACTGCTGGGGTGAGCTGGGTGGGAGGGGCAGCAGGTGTGGCTGGCACGGGGGCCATGACGCCCTTGTCGGGCAGGGGCTGCAGCAGCTGGGCACGCACTTGCTGGATGCCTGCAACACAAACTGCAGTGCCACCCACTGCTGGGGTGAGCTGGGTGGGAGGGGCAGCAGGTGTGGCTGGCACGGGGGCCATGACGCCCTTGTCGGGCAGGGGCTGCAGCAGCTGGGCACGCTCTTGCTGGATGCCTGCAACACACACTGCAGTGCCACCCACTGCTGGGGTGAGCTGGGTGGGGGGGGCAGCAGGTGTGGCTGGCACGGGGGCCATGACGCCCTTGTCGGGCAGGGGCTGCAGCAGCTGGGCACGCTCTTGCTGGATGCCTGCAACACACACTGCAGTGCCACCCACTGCTGGGGTGAGCTGGGTGGGGGATGCAGCAGGTGTGGCCGACCGGGGAGCCGCCACGCCCTCATCGGTCTCAAAAGGCAGCAGCAGGCCACCCTGTGGCTGCATACCCTCAGCAGCAACAGCAGTGCTACCCCCTACTGGGGCGTGCTGGGTGGGGGTAGCAACAACTGTAGTGCCAGGGGGAAGAGGGTGTGCTTGCTGATGCTGCTGCTGCTGTACCTGCTGCTGCTGCCGCCGCCCTGGCAGCTGTGGAGCAGAAGCCCATAACCCTAGAAGGCCAGTAGCAGCACTGGTGCCATGAGGGGGCTGGGAGGTGGTGGCGGGGACGAAGCAGGTCCAGCCAGGCAACCCTTCAACACTCGCCTGGGTGAGCAGGGTAGGAGCCGCGGCCTCTCCGGCATGCTCAGGAGCGCTCGTGGCTCCTGAGGCGTCCGCCATGGGTCCTTCGGCTGGAGCATGCTGATGGGTGGGCTGGGGGGGGGGTGAGCAGGGTGGTTGAGGTGAAGGGGGTGGGGCCGAGGGGGAGTCAGGAGGAGGGGGAGGAGGAGGAGGCTGGGGAGTAGCATTCCCCTCGGCGCCTTGCTGGAGAGGGACCCCGTCCTCTCCAAAAACCTGGATACGCCCCCACCGCCCCATGGGGTTCTGCACACTCCTAGGCAGAGAGGTTAAGCAGGGGTCACCTGCTGGGGGAAACACATAGGCCTCCACCACCCCCCCATTGCCGCACTGTGTGCCTGCCAGGTAGCTGTGCCGGGGGTGGTCACCCAGGCGCTCGCTGAACACGAAGGTGGAGGTTGGGTGTAGGACAGCAGGCAACCCCTCCCCGCTGTACTCACTGGCTGTGTACCCAGCGGCTGCAAGCACCGCCGCCGTGATGCCCCGCCGCGCTGCCTGCTGGTAGTGCAGGCTCAGCACTACCTTCACTGCCCCTGGAGGGGGGAGGCTGGGCAGGGGAGTCAAAGGCACACTGACGACCTGCCCCTGGAACTGCACCTCCATGACAGACTGGGCCAGGAGGGAGGAGTGGAGATGCCTGCCCTGCGCTGAGGCATGGTCATGGAGGATGTGAAGGGCATGGTAGGGGTGGTCAGGTTGCAGGTGGGACTCTAAAGAAACTAAAGCTGGGCCATGCTGTAGGGCATAGAGCCGGACCTCTGTGGCACAGGCTTCGGCAAACCCTGCCACAAAGTCAGCTGCCGCGGCATGCTGGAGCTGGCTCTGCACCAAGTGCCGGGCTTTGGCCCCAACCTGCATGGCCCACACCACTTCCAAGGTGAAAGGCTCTCTGGTCAGCCGGCGAGTGAGCCAGCCCCCGCTACGGGTAGACGCCACCTGGGCAATAGCTGCTGTAATGCTGCTGTCCATGGCCAGGGGGTGGCTGAAACCTGGGGCTCAGGGCGAGAAACAGCGTGAGCAAGGCACAAGGAAGGCAGCGAGCTCACTAGGAGGGGACTTAGCTCCTTAGTCCCCCATTGACCCGGGGGCTGGGCTGGAGGGATAAAAGAGCCGGCTAGCACAGAGTGCAGCACACTAGGGCGAGGTTTCTTCAGGTAGTCGTCTCCTTGTCGTTGGAGACGCCACTGCTGCTGCTGCTACTGCTGTTACTGCTGCTGCGACCGAGCTGCTGCTCTGCGAGAAAGATCTGAGGAGCAGAGGTTCACGATAAGAAAGCTGAAGCTGAGCTGCAGGGCTACACGAGCTGGGTTACAGAACGTGCTACTGGGCTGCTAAGAAGCCGCTCCGCGATGCTGAGCTGCTAGACACGAGCTGGGTTGCAGGACGAGCTGCTGGGCTGCTAAGAAGCCGAACCGCGATGCTGAGCTGCTAGACACGAGCTGGGTTGCAGGACGAGCTGCTGGGCTGCTAAGAAGCCGAACCGCGATGCTAACCCAGCGGGTCTTACAAGTGAGCATTGATACATGTTGCCTTGCAGGTGGCTGCACCCGGTGCGCAGCATGGCGACGCGGTCCCGCATCCGGGGCCTGATGTGCTCAACAAGCAACGGCATCAGGTTCTACGACCGGGCGTGTCAGCCGCGCTGAATATCGCCTGCATTGCAGCCGGGCCGGGCCGCCCTCGCGAGCTCAGCAGCTGGCTGGGCCGCCCCGCCATGCCTAACCCAGGCAGACCAGGCCAGGAATGGGTGCACGTGCGCGACAAGGGCCTACTGCGGAAGTGGCAGCGGCGGCACCAGCGGCAGCGATAGTGACATGTGTATCATGCCATGAGCCAAACAAACAAACAATACGATTGCCCCTTACAAAGGGGATGTGTGTGCGCTAGAGTGTGCATAGGGTAGGGCTCTAGCGAATAGGTTAGGGACACAGTCCCGACTCCTAGGTTAGGGACACACACCGGTCCCTGACTGCTGTGGAGAAGTGTAGGGGCTCCACAAGAGGATAGGGATACAGCATTGTTGATATATCCATTCAGATATATCTACTGCCATACAGGTAGTATGGCAGAGCTGAGACCGGCTGCCTTAATCGCTGACCTTAATGACCGATGGCCTTAATCGCTGCCTTGCGAATGCAATGTGTAAGACGAGCGAGGCGTAACACAGTTATCTCACCCTCCGTTTCCAATCGATCGGAGCGGAGCTCATGGAGGCTCATGGAGCGGAGCTGCCCCTGCATGGACGAATGCCATATTGCCGTTTCCAATGCGAGGAGAGGAGCGCTGCATGCTTAGAACTGGCGTGTGACATAGCGTTGATATGTCACTGTAGAGCTTGGTAGAGGATTCAGCGAAACAGGCAGCGTAAACGTAACCGTGATGCCTCGGACATTGAAGTTGACCGCGAGCTTGAGGCTCAGCCAGAGCCAAGCCAGGCGCAGAAGAACAAGAAGGACAGCGATGAAGCGCGCAGGGACCGACACGACAACAACACATGGCATGCGAAGAAGGCCAAACGGCATACCGTGATGAGGGGTGTGTGCGCTGCTGGTTTGGAGGCGGGAGTGGTCGTGGCGTCCGAAGTGGTCGAGGCGCGGCTCGTCACGCAAATCGAGGCTTGGGTGGAGGCCTGCAGTATGAGAGCGCTGCTCGGCAGCTTGCTACTGGGTCTCATGGTGCGAGGCTGGTTCACGCGGCTCAGGGGGCTTCCGGACGGGCAGGATGTCTTCGAGGAAATCCCAGCTGAGGACGCGTTCATCCCGAACCTGGCGGACCGCAACATGTACCTGCACCTCATCCGCGGAATGCCTCCTCCCGGAAGGGCCTCTCGGCCTAGCGAAGCAGTGGAGGATGTGCTGGCCTTGTACCCGGGTCTCCACGACCGCCTCAAAGCTGTACCTCGCTATGAGTACGACTCCAACACCGTAGACGACGTGGGCACCAAGCTGGAGACTAACTTCGCAAACAGCCTCACCGAGCTGTTCCCCCGCAGGGTTGAGCAAGCGGTGGCTCTGGCTGGAGCCCGGGTCATCGCTGGCTCATACGAGCACCAGCGCCACTTGTGGCTGGCCGTGGATGGCAGTCCAGGCTGGACTGAGCGTCAGCGCAGCTGGGTGGCGAGGAGTGTGCAAGGGAAGGTGGTGACCTGGCTAGAGGGTGAGGAACAGGGTCAGGGTGGGGTGGTGCCTACTGCTGCAATGCAGGACGAGGTGGCTTGGCAGCGGAGGTTGCTGGGGCTGGGTCAGGGGGTTGTGGTGAACGACGCCTGGCTGGAGAGGGGGGTCAACCGGGGCAGCCTGCTTCTGGGCTGAGGTGAGTAGGCCGTACGCCAGCCAGTATGTTTGCCGTACGCCAGCCAGTATGTGTGCCACAATGCTTGTCTATGCCATGACTTGACATGAGCTCACAATGTGTCTCTCCTTGTGTGCCTTGGCTGCAGACTGTCAAGGGTGCCAGGGTACGCTGTAACTCGGCTGCCACAGGTCGCCCACTGGCCCTGGCCTATGGGGCAGCAAGCTTCAGCGGCAGCGGCAGCATTGACAGCAAGGGCGTGCCCGTCAAGCAGATGCAACGGGAGGCATGCAAGCAGTTCCCCGGGCGTGTGGTGCTGGTGCATGAGTTCCGGACCAGCAGGGTCAGCTCTGCCCGCACCAACGTGGTGGCAGGTCAAGCAGAGTCCTTCAGGTGAGAGACCTCAGGGGCATTTGCATTGATGGAGTGCAGTCATTACATAGATGCATAACAGCCTCACACACCAGCCTAGACTGTGCCCTACACCGTTTGCAACTAGACATGGCTTGACTTATCACTTGGTTTGGCGCGGAAGGGTCTTACAAGTGAGCATTGATACATGTTGCCTTGCAGGTGGCTGCACCCGGTGCGCAGCATGGCGACGCGGTCCCGCATCCGGGGCCTGATGTGCTCAACAAGCAACGGCATCAGGTTCTACGACCGGGCGTGTCAGCCGCGCTGAATATCGCCTGCATTGCAGCCGGGCCGGGCCGCCCTCGCGAGCTCAGCAGCTGGCTGGGCCGCCCCGCCATGCCTAACCCAGGCAGACCAGGCCAGGAATGGGTGCACGTGCGCGACAAGGGCCTACTGCGGAAGTGGCAGCGGCGGCACCAGCGGCAGCGATAGTGACATGTGTATCATGCCATGAGCCAAACAAACAAACAATACGATTGCCCCTTACAAAGGGGATGTGTGTGCGCTAGAGTGTGCATAGGGTAGGGCTCTAGCGAATAGGTTAGGGACACAGTCCCGACTCCTAGGTTAGGGACACACACCGGTCCCTGACTGCTGTGGAGAAGTGTAGGGGCTCCACAAGAGGATAGGGATACAGCATTGTTGATATATCCATTCAGATATATCTACTGCCATACAGGTAGTATGGCAGAGCTGAGACCGGCTGCCTTAATCGCTGACCTTAATGACCGATGGCCTTAATCGCTGCCTTGCGAATGCAATGTGTAAGACGAGCGAGGCGTAACACAGTTATCTCACCCTCCGTTTCCAATCGATCGGAGCGGAGCTCATGGAGGCTCATGGAGCGGAGCTGCCCCTGCATGGACGAATGCCATATTGCCGTTTCCAATGCGAGGAGAGGAGCGCTGCATGCTTAGAACTGGCGTGTGACATAGCGTTGATATGTCACTGTAGAGCTTGGTAGAGGATTCAGCGAAACAGGCAGCGTAAACGTAACCGTGATGCCTCGGACATTGAAGTTGACCGCGAGCTTGAGGCTCAGCCAGAGCCAAGCCAGGCGCAGAAGAACAAGAAGGACAGCGATGAAGCGCGCAGGGACCGACACGACAACAACACATGGCATGCGAAGAAGGCCAAACGGCATACCGTGATGAGGGGTGTGTGCGCTGCTGGTTTGGAGGCGGGAGTGGTCGTGGCGTCCGAAGTGGTCGAGGCGCGGCTCGTCACGCAAATCGAGGCTTGGGTGGAGGCCTGCAGTATGAGAGCGCTGCTCGGCAGCTTGCTACTGGGTCTCATGGTGCGAGGCTGGTTCACGCGGCTCAGGGGGCTTCCGGACGGGCAGGATGTCTTCGAGGAAATCCCAGCTGAGGACGCGTTCATCCCGAACCTGGCGGACCGCAACATGTACCTGCACCTCATCCGCGGAATGCCTCCTCCCGGAAGGGCCTCTCGGCCTAGCGAAGCAGTGGAGGATGTGCTGGCCTTGTACCCGGGTCTCCACGACCGCCTCAAAGCTGTACCTCGCTATGAGTACGACTCCAACACCGTAGACGACGTGGGCACCAAGCTGGAGACTAACTTCGCAAACAGCCTCACCGAGCTGTTCCCCCGCAGGGTTGAGCAAGCGGTGGCTCTGGCTGGAGCCCGGGTCATCGCTGGCTCATACGAGCACCAGCGCCACTTGTGGCTGGCCGTGGATGGCAGTCCAGGCTGGACTGAGCGTCAGCGCAGCTGGGTGGCGAGGAGTGTGCAAGGGAAGGTGGTGACCTGGCTAGAGGGTCAGGAACAGGGTCAGGGTGGGGTGGTGCCTACTGCTGCAATGCAGGACGAGGTGGCTTGGCAGCGGAGGTTGCTGGGGCTGGGTCAGGGGGTTGTGGTGAACGACGCCTGGCTGGAGAGGGGGGTCAACCGGGGCAGCCTGCTTCTGGGCTGAGGTGAGTAGGCCGTACGCCAGCCAGTATGTTTGCCGTACGCCAGCCAGTATGTGTGCCACAATGCTTGTCTATGCCATGACTTGACATGAGCTCACAATGTGTCTCTCCTTGTGTGCCTTGGCTGCAGACTGTCAAGGGTGCCAGGGTACGCTGTAACTCGGCTGCCACAGGTCGCCCACTGGCCCTGGCCTATGGGGCAGCAAGCTTCAGCGGCAGCGGCAGCATTGACAGCAAGGGCGTGCCCGTCAAGCAGATGCAACGGGAGGCATGCAAGCAGTTCCCCGGGCGTGTGGTGCTGGTGCATGAGTTCCGGACCAGCAGGGTCAGCTCTGCCCGCACCAACGTGGTGGCAGGTCAAGCAGAGTCCTTCAGGTGAGAGACCTCAGGGGCATTTGCATTGATGGAGTGCAGTCATTACATAGATGCATAACAGCCTCACACACCAGCCTAGACTGTGCCCTACACCGTTTGCAACTAGACATGGCTTGACTTATCACTTGGTTTGGCGCGGAAGGGTCTTACAAGTGAGCATTGATACATGTTGCCTTGCTGAGGCCGTGGCTGGGGTCTGCCAAAAGGCTGTGGGTAAGGGGTTGCCAAGGGCGCACCCAGGGCGACCAAAGCTGGGCCAACATCTTCGCCCGCATGGCTGTGCTGATGACCCCTAGGTCTGGGAGCCCCACCCCTCCCTCCCGCCGGGGCATAACGCAGATGGCCTCGCTAGGGTACAGGCGGTTGCTGTTGGGGCTGCGCTCCTGGGGAAGGTCTGACGCAGCGACAAAGCGTTTGATGGCAAGGGCCATGGCCTGCGCCAAGGCTGTGGGAGGTTGCACGGCGGCCATCTGGTAGATGACCTTACTGGCCAGGCACTGCTGAGCCACCTGTACCCTCCCAAGCAGGTTGAGGCCCAGGGGCTGCCAAGGGAGGGAGGCCGCTGTGATGGCAGCTGCAGCACCACCATAGGCGGCCTCTCCTGTGGCAGCGTAAGAGGTCGCCCCTAGGGGGACCCCCAGGTGGCGCACCACCAACCCCGGCGGCGCGGCGCGGATGACCCCCCCTGCCCCTGCCCCTGCTCCTGCCCCTGCCCCTGCCCCTGCCCCTGCCCCTGCCTCTGCCCCTGCCCCTGCCCCTGCCCCTGCCCCTGCCCCTGCCCCTGCCCCTGCCCCTGCCCCTGCCCCTGCCCCTGCCCCTGCCCCTGCCCCCGCCTCTACCCTTCCCCTCTCCCCTCCCTTAGCGCCTCCCCTCCCCCCTCCCTCCCCTCCCACCCTTGCCAACCCTGCTCCCTCCGCCCCCAGGGCCTCCGGCTCGCCCTGACCGGTCACTGGTTGGACGCACGGCAGGGCCACGCTCTTGCTCACGCTCAGCGCTGGGCCGCCTGCGGCGCGGAACCGCTCCAAGGCCTCCACCACCACTTCCCCGTCCTTGACCCGATCCGCCACCAGGATGGTGAGGTCGTCCGCGTACTCCTTGGTGGGAAGCGCGGGGGTCAGGGTGGCAGCGTGCATGGCTGTGCTGGCTGGGCTGGAGCGTACACACACACTAACGAGGCTGGCTTGCCCGCTAACTCTGCATCTACCCTCACCACCCTCCCCTGTGCCCCGTCTACCTGCAACTGCACCTGTGTGCAGCTAAGCAGGATGGTGGAGGGCTTGACTAGGACCAGGCAGCCCTGGGAGTGGCCGGTGCCTGGGCTGTAGGACCATTGGCCCCGCCACCCCGGCTTGGCCCCCGTGGCTGCCTCCGCCCACTGCCATAGGCACTCCGCCTGGTGGCACTCTTGAAGGAAGAAAACTTGAGCGGTGCTACTGGCAGCCCAATCCAGCAGGGCCTGGAGCTTGTGAGGCTGGGCAAGGCCCCTGACGTTGAGGGTGACTGCCTGGAAACTGGCAGCCACACCCGGACGCTGCATGGCTAGACTTGGTGGGCCCCCGCGCGGGCTACGCGTGATCTGTACCGAGCGTGCGAGCCAAGAGGAGGAGGGGGTGGGAGCGGCGTCTCGACGCAAACCGCTTTCTTACGGCAGGGAGAGGGGACGGCGTGACGGGCTATGCCCGGGAGAGCTAAAGGCGGGCGAGGTGGTAGGGGAAGGAAAAGGGCCAACCTCCGCTCCCGCCCTAACTCGTGCCCCACGCCGGCCTCTTGGCCCAAGCCTACTGCTGTCACCGCCCCTGGCTCCCTAACCCTCCGACCCACTCCTGGACCCACCACCCACCCTGCTCCCAACCCCGGCCACCCCTGTAGCCCCCCCTGACCTCCCCCTTCCCTACTCCCATGCTCGTCCCCCTGATGGTCCCCCTGTAGGCCTCCCTGCTGGACCCCTTGACCCCCCCCCTGACCAACCCCCGCTAAAACCTCTGGTACTCTAGCCCCTTGACGCGCTGGCCGAGACCTCTTCCGCTCACTGTACCCAGCTGCCCCCTGGCCTGCGGAGGAGCGCGCCCTTGGCAAGAGAGGGGAGGGATAACGGCGCTGCCCGGCCTGCCCGGCGTGCTGCTCATGCCCCATGCTACCACCCTCGGACTCCAAATCTGAGAGCACCCCATAGCGGACGCGGGGAGGGGAGGTTGGATGGTCACTGACCTCTGAGCTGTCACAGTCCATGACTCCGTACCTGACCGTATGAGGAGCCTCCGTGGGTGGACTGATGGCAACATGGGGATGGCAGAGATGGGCAGGTAGCGGGGCTGAGGTGGGCTGCGTTGTACCAGCTCCGTGGGCTGGCTGACACGAATCCCTGGGACGGCGAGCCCGGTCAACCAGGTCCTGGATCGTCCTAGCCGCACCCCGGACAAACCTCTCCATCCGCAGGACGGCTGTGCCCTTGACGATGGGGCGTTGAGGGGGGGGCCCTCCCAATGAGGGTCGCGGGGTGGGGGAGCTGAGCACGGTGGAAGGTGAGGGAGGGAGATGTGCCACATCCATGTCAGCGGGGGTAGCAGTGCCCGCAACCTTAGAAAACTCAACTGCAAGAACCTCCGCCAGCTGCCCTGTCCCCGCCAACACCCGCGTCGCTGTGCTCGAGGCTGCACCATGCCTATCCTCTACCCACTGACTAGCCCTCCTGCCCATCCTAGCAAAAGCGCTGGTCTCCTTGCCAACTGTCCTAGGAACGAAGGCCAACGGGGCATGAACTCTTGGGTGCCCAAGAAGGATGGTCCGCTGTTGCAGCTGCGCAAGGGCACCCTTGAACTCCTTCCCCGACTCGTACCCCGCCATGCCACCCCCTGCTGGGGCGAGCTGATAGGGGGTGGTCGTGACCGGCGCTGAGGGGGAGCCCTGGCCTGCCTGGCTAACCAGCTGCTCCTGAACCTGGCTAACCTGACCCCCCTTCCCCCCCTCGTACCCCGCCATGCCACCCCCTGCTGGGGCGAGCTGATTGGGGGTGGTCGTGACCGGCGCTGAGGGGGAGCCCTGGCCTGCCTGGCTAACCAGCTGCTCCTGAACCTGGCTAACCTGACTCCCCTTCCCCCCCTCGTACCCCGCCATGCCACCCCCTGCTGGGGCGTGCTGGTTGTGGGTGGGCAAGATCGGCAGGGCGGGGGGGCCCAGCGGAGACTGACTGGACACTGCGAGAAAAGGACCCGCCGCCCTCCTACTCACTGGCGGAAAGTCGGTGCAGAGGTCGTTGTTGGGTGTCCGTTGCACGGTCAACGAGCGGGACGGACCCCACGAAGAGTCAAAACGGGAGGGCTTGAAGCTAGGGCCTGGAGCTGGGGCTTGGGGCTGCTCAGGCTTGGCGGAAGCTGAGGCTAGGTGAAGCACCGTGGTACCACCCTTGGCAAGGCGGGCATACCGAGGACGTAGGGAAACTGTCGGTGGGTCAGCTGTTGGGGTGAGCTGGGTGGGAGGGGCAGCAGGTGTGGCTGGCACGGGGGCCATGACGCCCTTGTCGGGCAGGGGCTGCAGCAGCTGGGCACGCTCTTGCTGGATGCCTGCAACACACACTGCAGTGCCACCCACTGCTGGGGTGAGCTGGGTGGGAGGGGCAGCAGGTGTGGCTGGCACGGGGGCCATGACGCCCTTGTCGGGCAGGGGCTGCAGCAGCTGGGCACGCTCTTGCTGGATGCCTGCAACACACACTGCAGTGCCACCCACTGCTGGGGTGAGCTGGGTGGGGGGGGCAGCAGGTGTGGCTGGCACGGGGGCCATGACGCCCTTGTCGGGCAGGGGCTGCAGCAGCTGGGCACGCACTTGCTGGATGCCTGCAACACACACTGCAGTGCCACCCACTGCTGGGGTGAGCTGGGTGGGGGATGCAGCAGGTGTGGCCGACCGGGGAGCCGCCACGCCCTCATCGGTCTCAAAAGGCAGCAGCAGGCCACCCTGTGGCTGCATACCCTCAGCAGCAACAGCAGTGCTACCCCCTACTGGGGCGTGCTGGGTGGGGGTAGCAACAACTGTAGTGCCAGGGGGAAGAGGGTGTGCTTGCTGATGCTGCTGCTGCTGTACCTGCTGCTGCTGCCGCCGCCCTGGCAGCTGTGGAGCAGAAGCCCATAACCCTAGAAGGCCAGTAGCAGCACTGGTGCCATGAGGGGGCTGGGAGGTGGTGGCGGGGACGAAGCAGGTCCAGCCAGGCAACCCTTCAACACTCGCCTGGGTGAGCAGGGTAGGAGCCGCGGCCTCTCCGGCATGCTCAGGAGCGCTCGTGGCTCCTGAGGCGTCCGCCATGGGTCCTTCGGCTGGAGCATGCTGATGGGTGGGCTGGGGGGGGGGTGAGCAGGGTGGTTGAGGTGAAGGGGGTGGGGCCGAGGGGGAGTCAGGAGGAGGGGGAGGAGGAGGAGGCTGGGGAGTAGCATTCCCCTCGGCGCCTTGCTGGAGAGGGACCCCGTCCTCTCCAAAAACCTGGATACGCCCCCACCGCCCCATGGGGTTCTGCACACTCCTAGGCAGAGAGGTTAAGCAGGGGTCACCTGCTGGGGGAAACACATAGGCCTCCACCACCCCCCCATTGCCGCACTGTGTGCCTGCCAGGTAGCTGTGCCGGGGGTGGTCACCCAGGCGCTCGCTGAACACGAAGGTGGAGGTTGGGTGTAGGACAGCAGGCAACCCCTCCCCGCTGTACTCACTGGCTGTGTACCCAGCGGCTGCAAGCACCGCCGCCGTGATGCCCCGCCGCGCTGCCTGCTGGTAGTGCAGGCTCAGCACTACCTTCACTGCCCCTGGAGGGGGGAGGCTGGGCAGGGGAGTCAAAGGCACACTGACGACCTGCCCCTGGAACTGCACCTCCATGACAGATTGGGCCAGGAGGGAGGAGTGGAGATGCCTGCCCTGCGCTGAGGCATGGTCATGGAGGATGTGAAGGGCATGGTAGGGGTGGTCAGGTTGCAGGTGGGACTCTAAAGAAACTAAAGCTGGGCCATGCTGTAGGGCATAGAGCCGGACCTCTGTGGCACAGGCTTCGGCAAACCCTGCCACAAAGTCAGCTGCCGCGGCATGCTGGAGCTGGCTCTGCACCAAGTGCCGGGCTTTGGCCCCAACCTGCATGGCCCACACCACTTCCAAGGTGAAAGGCTCTCTGGTCAGCCGGCGAGTGAGCCAGCCCCCGCTACGGGTAGACGCCACCTGGGCAATAGCTGCTGTAATGCTGCTGTCCATGGCCAGGGGGTGGCTGAAACCTGGGGCTCAGGGCGAGAAACAGCGTGAGCAAGGCACAAGGAAGGCAGCGAGCTCACTAGGAGGGGACTTAGCTCCTTAGTCCCCCATTGACCCGGGGGCTGGGCTGGAGGGATAAAAGAGCCGGCTAGCACAGAGTGCAGCACACTAGGGCGAGGTTTCTTCAGGTAGTCGTCTCCTTGTCGTTGGAGACGCCACTGCTGCTGCTGCTACTGCTGTTACTGCTGCTGCGACCGAGCTGCTGCTCTGCGAGAAAGATCTGAGGAGCAGAGGTTCACGATAAGAAAGCTGAAGCTGAGCTGCAGGGCTACACGAGCTGGGTTACAGAACGTGCTACTGGGCTGCTAAGAAGCCGCTCCGCGATGCTGAGCTGCTAGACACGAGCTGGGTTGCAGGACGAGCTGCTGGGCTGCTAAGAAGCCGAACCGCGATGCTGAGCTGCTAGACACGAGCTGGGTTGCAGGACGAGCTGCTGGGCTGCTAAGAAGCCGAACCGCGATGCTAACCCAGCGGGTCTTACAAGTGAGCATTGATACATGTTGCCTTGCAGGTGGCTGCACCCGGTGCGCAGCATGGCGACGCGGTCCCGCATCCGGGGCCTGATGTGCTCAACAAGCAACGGCATCAGGTTCTACGACCGGGCGTGTCAGCCGCGCTGAATATCGCCTGCATTGCAGCCGGGCCGGGCCGCCCTCGCGAGCTCAGCAGCTGGCTGGGCCGCCCCGCCATGCCTAACCCAGGCAGACCAGGCCAGGAATGGGTGCACGTGCGCGACAAGGGCCTACTGCGGAAGTGGCAGCGGCGGCACCAGCGGCAGCGATAGTGACATGTGTATCATGCCATGAGCCAAACAAACAAACAATACGATTGCCCCTTACAAAGGGGATGTGTGTGCGCTAGAGTGTGCATAGGGTAGGGCTCTAGCGAATAGGTTAGGGACACAGTCCCGACTCCTAGGTTAGGGACACACACCGGTCCCTGACTGCTGTGGAGAAGTGTAGGGGCTCCACAAGAGGATAGGGATACAGCATTGTTGATATATCCATTCAGATATATCTACTGCCATACAGGTAGTATGGCAGAGCTGAGACCGGCTGCCTTAATCGCTGACCTTAATGACCGATGGCCTTAATCGCTGCCTTGCGAATGCAATGTGTAAGACGAGCGAGGCGTAACACAGTTATCTCACCCTCCGTTTCCAATCGATCGGAGCGGAGCTCATGGAGGCTCATGGAGCGGAGCTGCCCCTGCATGGACGAATGCCATATTGCCGTTTCCAATGCGAGGAGAGGAGCGCTGCATGCTTAGAACTGGCGTGTGACATAGCGTTGATATGTCACTGTAGAGCTTGGTAGAGGATTCAGCGAAACAGGCAGCGTAAACGTAACCGTGATGCCTCGGACATTGAAGTTGACCGCGAGCTTGAGGCTCAGCCAGAGCCAAGCCAGGCGCAGAAGAACAAGAAGGACAGCGATGAAGCGCGCAGGGACCGACACGACAACAACACATGGCATGCGAAGAAGGCCAAACGGCATACCGTGATGAGGGGTGTGTGCGCTGCTGGTTTGGAGGCGGGAGTGGTCGTGGCGTCCGAAGTGGTCGAGGCGCGGCTCGTCACGCAAATCGAGGCTTGGGTGGAGGCCTGCAGTATGAGAGCGCTGCTCGGCAGCTTGCTACTGGGTCTCATGGTGCGAGGCTGGTTCACGCGGCTCAGGGGGCTTCCGGACGGGCAGGATGTCTTCGAGGAAATCCCAGCTGAGGACGCGTTCATCCCGAACCTGGCGGACCGCAACATGTACCTGCACCTCATCCGCGGAATGCCTCCTCCCGGAAGGGCCTCTCGGCCTAGCGAAGCAGTGGAGGATGTGCTGGCCTTGTACCCGGGTCTCCACGACCGCCTCAAAGCTGTACCTCGCTATGAGTACGACTCCAACACCGTAGACGACGTGGGCACCAAGCTGGAGACTAACTTCGCAAACAGCCTCACCGAGCTGTTCCCCCGCAGGGTTGAGCAAGCGGTGGCTCTGGCTGGAGCCCGGGTCATCGCTGGCTCATACGAGCACCAGCGCCACTTGTGGCTGGCCGTGGATGGCAGTCCAGGCTGGACTGAGCGTCAGCGCAGCTGGGTGGCGAGGAGTGTGCAAGGGAAGGTGGTGACCTGGCTAGAGGGTGAGGAACAGGGTCAGGGTGGGGTGGTGCCTACTGCTGCAATGCAGGACGAGGTGGCTTGGCAGCGGAGGTTGCTGGGGCTGGGTCAGGGGGTTGTGGTGAACGACGCCTGGCTGGAGAGGGGGGTCAACCGGGGCAGCCTGCTTCTGGGCTGAGGTGAGTAGGCCGTACGCCAGCCAGTATGTTTGCCGTACGCCAGCCAGTATGTGTGCCACAATGCTTGTCTATGCCATGACTTGACATGAGCTCACAATGTGTCTCTCCTTGTGTGCCTTGGCTGCAGACTGTCAAGGGTGCCAGGGTACGCTGTAACTCGGCTGCCACAGGTCGCCCACTGGCCCTGGCCTATGGGGCAGCAAGCTTCAGCGGCAGCGGCAGCATTGACAGCAAGGGCGTGCCCGTCAAGCAGATGCAACGGGAGGCATGCAAGCAGTTCCCCGGGCGTGTGGTGCTGGTGCATGAGTTCCGGACCAGCAGGGTCAGCTCTGCCCGCACCAACGTGGTGGCAGGTCAAGCAGAGTCCTTCAGGTGAGAGACCTCAGGGGCATTTGCATTGATGGAGTGCAGTCATTACATAGATGCATAACAGCCTCACACACCAGCCTAGACTGTGCCCTACACCGTTTGCAACTAGACATGGCTTGACTTATCACTTGGTTTGGCGCGGAAGGGTCTTACAAGTGAGCATTGATACATGTTGCCTTGCAGGTGGCTGCACCCGGTGCGCAGCATGGCGACGCGGTCCCGCATCCGGGGCCTGATGTGCTCAACAAGCAACGGCATCAGGTTCTACGACCGGGCGTGTCAGCCGCGCTGAATATCGCCTGCATTGCAGCCGGGCCGGGCCGCCCTCGCGAGCTCAGCAGCTGGCTGGGCCGCCCCGCCATGCCTAACCCAGGCAGACCAGGCCAGGAATGGGTGCACGTGCGCGACAAGGGCCTACTGCGGAAGTGGCAGCGGCGGCACCAGCGGCAGCGATAGTGACATGTGTATCATGCCATGAGCCAAACAAACAAACAATACGATTGCCCCTTACAAAGGGGATGTGTGTGCGCTAGAGTGTGCATAGGGTAGGGCTCTAGCGAATAGGTTAGGGACACAGTCCCGACTCCTAGGTTAGGGACACACACCGGTCCCTGACTGCTGTGGAGAAGTGTAGGGGCTCCACAAGAGGATAGGGATACAGCATTGTTGATATATCCATTCAGATATATCTACTGCCATACAGGTAGTATGGCAGAGCTGAGACCGGCTGCCTTAATCGCTGACCTTAATGACCGATGGCCTTAATCGCTGCCTTGCGAATGCAATGTGTAAGACGAGCGAGGCGTAACACAGTTATCTCACCCTCCGTTTCCAATCGATCGGAGCGGAGCTCATGGAGGCTCATGGAGCGGAGCTGCCCCTGCATGGACGAATGCCATATTGCCGTTTCCAATGCGAGGAGAGGAGCGCTGCATGCTTAGAACTGGCGTGTGACATAGCGTTGATATGTCACTGTAGAGCTTGGTAGAGGATTCAGCGAAACAGGCAGCGTAAACGTAACCGTGATGCCTCGGACATTGAAGTTGACCGCGAGCTTGAGGCTCAGCCAGAGCCAAGCCAGGCGCAGAAGAACAAGAAGGACAGCGATGAAGCGCGCAGGGACCGACACGACAACAACACATGGCATGCGAAGAAGGCCAAACGGCATACCGTGATGAGGGGTGTGTGCGCTGCTGGTTTGGAGGCGGGAGTGGTCGTGGCGTCCGAAGTGGTCGAGGCGCGGCTCGTCACGCAAATCGAGGCTTGGGTGGAGGCCTGCAGTATGAGAGCGCTGCTCGGCAGCTTGCTACTGGGTCTCATGGTGCGAGGCTGGTTCACGCGGCTCAGGGGGCTTCCGGACGGGCAGGATGTCTTCGAGGAAATCCCAGCTGAGGACGCGTTCATCCCGAACCTGGCGGACCGCAACATGTACCTGCACCTCATCCGCGGAATGCCTCCTCCCGGAAGGGCCTCTCGGCCTAGCGAAGCAGTGGAGGATGTGCTGGCCTTGTACCCGGGTCTCCACGACCGCCTCAAAGCTGTACCTCGCTATGAGTACGACTCCAACACCGTAGACGACGTGGGCACCAAGCTGGAGACTAACTTCGCAAACAGCCTCACCGAGCTGTTCCCCCGCAGGGTTGAGCAAGCGGTGGCTCTGGCTGGAGCCCGGGTCATCGCTGGCTCATACGAGCACCAGCGCCACTTGTGGCTGGCCGTGGATGGCAGTCCAGGCTGGACTGAGCGTCAGCGCAGCTGGGTGGCGAGGAGTGTGCAAGGGAAGGTGGTGACCTGGCTAGAGGGTCAGGAACAGGGTCAGGGTGGGGTGGTGCCTACTGCTGCAATGCAGGACGAGGTGGCTTGGCAGCGGAGGTTGCTGGGGCTGGGTCAGGGGGTTGTGGTGAACGACGCCTGGCTGGAGAGGGGGGTCAACCGGGGCAGCCTGCTTCTGGGCTGAGGTGAGTAGGCCGTACGCCAGCCAGTATGTTTGCCGTACGCCAGCCAGTATGTGTGCCACAATGCTTGTCTATGCCATGACTTGACATGAGCTCACAATGTGTCTCTCCTTGTGTGCCTTGGCTGCAGACTGTCAAGGGTGCCAGGGTACGCTGTAACTCGGCTGCCACAGGTCGCCCACTGGCCCTGGCCTATGGGGCAGCAAGCTTCAGCGGCAGCGGCAGCATTGACAGCAAGGGCGTGCCCGTCAAGCAGATGCAACGGGAGGCATGCAAGCAGTTCCCCGGGCGTGTGGTGCTGGTGCATGAGTTCCGGACCAGCAGGGTCAGCTCTGCCCGCACCAACGTGGTGGCAGGTCAAGCAGAGTCCTTCAGGTGAGAGACCTCAGGGGCATTTGCATTGATGGAGTGCAGTCATTACATAGATGCATAACAGCCTCACACACCAGCCTAGACTGTGCCCTACACCGTTTGCAACTAGACATGGCTTGACTTATCACTTGGTTTGGCACGGAAGGGTCTTACAAGTGAGCATTGATACATGTTGCC